>RJWM01004357.1:0-102410 GCA_004363535.1 Dasyprocta punctata | reverse complement strand
CAATATCATGCAAAGATTGCGTAGGCACAAAGAGTTACAATGACCTCCTTCAGAAAACCACTGCCAAAATACTAAGAGGGCAGATGGTCTTTAGAAATACCAGCTCTGCTACTTTTCACCAGCAACTCCCGTAAGTGTTAAAAGGTTCAAGACTCAAAGCAAATATGTTATTTTTCCATCTCACTGAAATAAAAAAAAATGTTCACTAAGATTTAAAACTTACTGAAAGAAAATCACAGTAAAAATATTTCATACCAGAACATTTATATGCAAGGTTCAGTACTATCAAATTTGTCCATTTAGAAGCTTTTTTTTAAAATTTAAATGCAATCATTTTTTAATGCAAAAACTTTGGTTATGCATTCTGAAAAGAACTCAAAATGGCATCTTCATTTTTCTTAACCAAAATCTGGCAACTGTTTCAGAATTGAGAACCTATTGTGCTGTCTCCCCAATCCCTGGCTAGGCAGTAAAGATGTGAAAATTAGATGGTATATGCTTTAGAAAGACATTTATTTAAACCATTGTATTCACCCCTGAAGTTACACAGCCCTAACAGTTGCTCAAACCTTTATATTCTTTTCATCAAACCATCAATAAAAATTCTGCTAATCAAGAAAATACATATTGTTAGAATGAGAAACAAAATAAAGTTGGGAAAGTCCTAAAAAATAGAAATCTATATAAGGAAAACCCTGAGGGAAGGAAGTTCCCCTCGCATATCTTCGAAATTTGAAACATACACAGGTGAAGTAGGAACAATAAAAGCACATACAGCTTATAGTAACACACTCTATTTGTCAATTAAAAATATTAAGAAAGTAGACTCATCAACACACAGGATTGAAAGTAATAATTCAAAAAACTTAGAAAAAATATTTAATTATAAAATGTCATTAAATTAAAAAAAAAAGCAATGGCACAAATCACCAGCAAGTTATTGAAGTGATCATATCCACAGGCTGCTCTTGTAATTAAATGCTAAAAATTTATGACCGTTCTCATTAACAGCATTTTCACTCCTAATTAGTGACATCAAGAGCTTCTGAGAATGTAATTTTTCCTGAAGAACTACTAAAAGTATCATAAACAAAGTTGGCACACCATTCATTTACATCACCTTTTATTTACTATACTCTAACCTCATAAAATATTTAACATTTCTCTTATTTACAGTACAGAGGCTTGCCTCTTATCAAGACTTGGTTTATGCATTAAAACCCCTGGGAGTAGTCTTTTCAACAGTTTAATAAATGGACTGATTATTTAAAATAAGTACACAAACAAAAGCTTGTTCACATGACTATTATACCCAGATTAAATCTGCCAGTAGACTTATTCAGGAAAAATATATTTAAAAACCCTGCTTTAAGAATATATTCTCCAGTCATTACCAGATTGCATTATGATGCTGATATCACAATGGCTAACGCCAGCTAGATCTGTTCAAATAAGCTTTGCGAGAGTGCATTGTGCATGAAGTGATTTGGCCTTCACTCTCTGGTTATGGGTATTTTCAGTTATTCCACATGGGTGTGTTTTATTTATTCATAGTATTTAAGTATTTAATGGTTTGGTGATAATTAGCAGTTTCTGATGGTTTATTTGCTTGGTCTTGGATATAACTGAGCAAATATGTCAGACAGACTGAAAAGATGCAAACCGTCACCTATGATACAGAAGCAAGGTGTTATTTGGATAAATAACAAAGACATGAACACTAGCACTCTACAGTGACAAGAATACTGCATGAGTAGTCTATTTTAATACCTGCTGGCTTCATAACTTGACAAACCTTGTATTTGTTAGCTTTTCTGGGTTCAAAAGCAAACCATATTGAGGGAAGACAGATCGAAAGAGGTAAGAAAGGATATACCACAGAAAATATGATTTTAGGAGAAAAAAGTGGGTAGAAAATAGATTTTTATATTAAAAACCAACTGTCACATCTGGGTGCATTTTACAGAGTGTATGAAAACAGTTCCCAGCTAAGGAAGCCCCTTTCCAATCCAGAAACTTGTTTTCTACTATGAATAATTAACATAATTCTGGCAGCAGCACAAACGTATAAATCTTTAAGGCTTGAGGTGTCACTCTTTTAATAGTTGGGTGCAGGTGAATAGTAAGAGTCCCATCATTTGTTTTATTTACACTCTTGACCCAGCAAGAATTATTGTAGAAGTCCTTGCAGTTAGCTGCACTGCTGTCATCTACGATGGCTTGGACTTTATGACCCACTCGGCATTGGGGTTGAGCTGATACAAGTCCTGCATGTAAGTATCTTCGTCGAGGCAGCGCTCCCCTGTGAGAGAGATGTGCTATCAGTTTAACACAGTGGGCAGAGGAGGATGAGATTTTAAAGTCAAGCCTAACAGTTTAACTCTTATAGTCTTAGATTTCAAAATACATCCTGCCCTTTACTGATTCCCGTGACAATACTTGGAGACTTGGCCAAAATATTGGAAAAGTTCATTTGATAATCATTCTCTAAATAAACAGGTTTCAAGTTAGGAAGCTGACAATTCTTCGTATGGGTACTTTAATGCTACCTTATAATCTTATTCACCTTTATGAAGAATGGCAACAGTTGTGAATTCACCTAGGAAAGCGCATTCATTACCAAGATCTGATAATAAAATAAAAAATCAAATACATTAACAAATCTCTAATTAATTTAAGAATTCCAGATTTCTCCTGGAGTTATGATTTATTTAAATTTCAAGAATGAGCTGGGCATGGCAGCAAACCCTTATAATCCCAGCTACTTGGGAGGACAGAGAGGGAAAACGAGGTTCAAGGCCAGCCTGAGCAACACGGCAAGACCACATCCCTGCCAACAAACAGATTCTCATGTTTCCTGTATTCAGCTTGAGTTTTTTACTAACAGTTTTAAGTTCCACAAAAAATTCCACAATACTTCTTCAAATTATTTTCACTTATCATGTGGGATTAAGTATCATTTCATTTATTTCTTAACAATGTCACCCTTAAACATTTGCAAGAGTCAAGAAAAGATAAACATTAAATTTAAAAATATGAATAAGATAAAAATATAAATTTAAAAATTTAATTTTTTAAAAGACCTATGAATAAGACCCATGGTAATTAAAAAGGGGGAAAATATAGAATATAGTAAAAATGAATTCATTTGTCTTATTTCCTAAATTACTAATGTGTGCATATTCCTAAAATGTAGGAAACAACCATAATACATAATTCTTGCTCTTACTAAAACCACAGTATGTAGTTATTAAACCATAATGAAAGTGTTATCATGTCTTAAATTACCTCAACTACTTCCTTTAGTATTCTGTGACATGACAGGATAAGAACAAAGAAGTTTTTAACCATTTCCATCTTGGCCATTCTAGAAGTTACTGCTAATCTAGGGAACCTGCCTTTCCTGAGGTTGAAGGTACCATACATGGCATTTATACAGTAGCAGCTCAAACAGAGCCTGAAGAAAAAGGTCAGACTATTAAACAAATCCATACATTCAGTGACTATCTAAACAGCATGTAATATTTTTTGTACCAAAGATGTAAATAACCACCACTGCTAATGTCAAATCAGCACATGGAATGCACAGAAAAAAAAAAATGGCTTACCAATATTTCCTCCAATTTCATACAAAAAAACTTCCCCTTTCTTTAGGGTTTGGGCAACCCCACTAAAAGGGACAAAACAAACTGATTAGTGTATCATCAAACAGCTTGCAAGTAAATCATTTTAACATGCAGAGGGAATTCTGGCTGCTATAGAAAATTCATAACTTAGACACATTGTAATTATCCACGCATTTGTATTTTCCCATCTGTTAAATGTGCTGAATAGGTAATAAAAATGTCACACCTGTAAATTAAAATAAACAAATGGAATCATGCATCTCAGGGCAAAATAATAAATCACTCTCTAAATTTGTAAAATTAAAAAGAAAAGTTAATGCAACACTTTAACTGCCAGGGGTGTTATTAATGTGATTATCTACTCCGCACACTGCAGCCTTGCATGAAATGTTTGTCACAGGGCAGCTGTGCTGACAATGCTAATGGTGTGTAAGATGAGCACAAAGAATCCCCTGTCCTCCACGTGCTGGCTATTCTAATGGGAGAGGGACACATGCTTGACAAGGTGGAAGCAATCATAATAGACTCTCAAGTAGGCTGCAATTACAAATTTACACTCCTCAAACAACAAACTCGTCACCTTAAAGAAGTGGTGAATGTTTGAGGAGAAAGGTGTGGTAATACTGATTTAGATTTTACATGGTGGGTATAGGTATTGAACTTTTACAAGCTATCCCATAAATATGGAAAATTTTTGGTTTTATGTATTAGTCAAAAAATTTTTTAAAAATAAAATCATTTGGAAAAAAAGAATGAACTTTTTAGAGCACCAGGTTCAAACATAAAGAATGGTAACATTGAGTGATTTTCAAATTTTTTGGTAAAAGAATTACTTGGGAGGCCTGCTAAAAATTCAGATTCAGAGCTCTGGAACTTCTAACAGTTCCAGGGTGAAGTTTAGCATCTGTTCTTAGCAGGCTCTTCAGCCGGCTGTGATGCATGGAAGGGTCTTTAGACTGCTGAAGACACACTCTGGAATTGAGAAACAAAGGTCTAACTCGAACCCAAACATGGTCCAGCAGCAGCTCTCCCCACTGGCCACTGGTACTCCTCCGCCTGTCCTGTTTTCTCAAACCCCGCCCATCCTTTGCACCCATACACTCAGGTGTAAATGCCTTTCACGCTCAAATTTTCCTGCTGCACTGTATCCTCACCAACAGTAAGGACAATCTCCAAACAAGGGGAGGCTTATTTTCTTTAGGTTAAATAAGATAATAATTATATTTTACTTATACTATAAAAGTGAGTCTAAGTGGACACTGTAGCTATGAAAAACCAAACTGAATGTTATGAAATGTTCATTGAAAAAAAATTCTTTGCAGATACAGTATTGCTCAGAGATTGATTCTCAAGTACTTGCATTCTTGCTCCACTTGACAAAAACCTGAGCGGGATTTTTTGGGACATGCAAGGTTTCACATAATGCTAATCAACAAATTCATAATTATTCAAAAGGCATAAACCCTTTATCAAAGACTAGTGAGTAATGTGCAATTTACTGGACTTATTTTCAATCACTCATGGGTTATGTAGTTCCAGATGAGAAAGTGGAGAAGAAAAGGGATGAAAGGAAGTAAAGTTCCAGCTGCCCCAACACAGATGCAATGGAAATGAGAAGCACAAGAAAATGGTGGAAGAAAAGACATATTTAAATATTTATTCAAAAACTTTACTTACTATGTGATCAGGACAGTGTTACAAACTTCATGGTCATTTTTTAAGTTAACTATCACAAGACTCTCAGGAAGGCCCAGTGATTGTCCACTCTTACAGTGAGGAATCGGGACTTAGATTATAGAAACTAGCCAAAGGTGAAGCAGACACAGCTAACATACCAGTCCGAATTGACTGTCTCTAGCATCCTAAGCATAAGGAAATGGCCTGTGAATCGAGGGAAAAGAGAAGCTTTCCAGACTTCTCATAGGTGGAAAAGAGAGGACATAGAAGCAGGGATACTGTTCCAGGTTGTAGCAATACTTACTTAATATTTACTTCCTGAGCAGAAAGCCCAAATATGAAGAGGGTAATTACCACAAAGCTAGTGCTATGACAATATATCAACTAATATTTCATGCTATACCCTAAATATTAAAGTTGAATATATTGTTTCAAATTCAGAGTCACAGTTCATCACCAAACTGGGGGTGGGGAATAAATTGAGCACATAGTCCTGAAAGTAAATCTTGAGTAAATCAGAACTATGTCCACCCTGAAAGAGCTGCTCATGTCTAAAATAGGCTCCAGGACCACATTCAAGGAGGGGATGGGACATCAACCCTAAAAAGAAGCAAGGCAAAAGTTGGTACCTACTAAGCAAGAGCAGGAATAGAGAGGAGAGGGACGAGTTCATTGAAGCTGAGACATCCTTTGGGGAACAAAGATGTCCAAGAAATTCCAAATGCTCCCAGGATTCAATCCTGACACAGTCAACTGCCCCAGGACTTAATCTGACAAAATTCCATCCACTCCCAGAACCTGTGTATCCAGTGTGAAAGGTGATTCAAGACCACAGACTCAGAATTCCAGCTCCATTACTTAGCAGAAGTATGTGACCCAGCAGGTCTCGGGTTTCTTATCAGTGGAACAGAACGAAGAGGACTGTATTTGCTTGTGTCTTGTCCTTGTGACTGTAAGGTAATTGTACACAGACTACACTTTACTGCCATCTGTTAGTGGGAGGGATACAGCACTTCTTCCAATTTATAAACCCTGGGGAAGGCACTTTAAAGTTTATACTGCTTACAAAACCTTCCAGAGGGTCTTCCATGCAGCAGAAACATATTTCTTATCTGAGGTACTTGTATTAAAGTTGAAGATGCTTTTGGCAAAGAACTTGACTGAAGCTTCTCCATGTTAGAATGAGATTAAGTTCAAACAAAGACCAAAAAACAACAACAACAAAAAAAAAACAAAAACAAAAAAACAGACTATAGTGAGATGCCCATGTTCTAGATTGCCTTTCATTGTGAAAATTTTGTAGAAATGGCGAGTGGCATTAAAACATGATTTCAGCCAAAAATAAGAATTTGCAGGGCAAAACTGAAGACTCTGTCTACTTACTAGGACCTATAAAACTAAGAAAAGATGCACTGGAAAGCACACACAGAAGGATAGAGAGAGCGATAGCCATGGGCTTTCAAAGACGCCCCACTGCATGGGCCCCCAATCAGACGTGAAGGATTGGCGGCCGCTGAGGAGGGCTCGTACTCCCCTATGACGTCAGAGTCAAGGACACTCAATTCTCCATGCTTTCTGTCTTTAAAGTGGAGCATCTTCATATTCATTACATTTCTTAGAAAAACACTGGGCCTTGGTTTTAATCCCACTACATCTTCATTCGTAATTTCCCTAACAGCCTGCAGACAGTCACCTGCTGCGATCCACACATTCTGGGAAAATGACTGCATGGTCTTGTCTGCCCAGCCCTTTGCCACCCCAAGGAAGGAATGTCAGTACGCTCAAGACAAACTCGCTTTAAACTTAGACTACTTCTGATGAACTAAACTCCTCCCAATAGTGTGTTGGACCTCTTCTCTTCGTCTGGGAAGACGAAGTTTTAAGGACTTCATATCACACAGAGTTTAAAAAAAAAAAAAAAAAAAAAAAAAAAAAAGGAGGGGATGGAAGAGAAGAGAGCAGGTGAGTTATCGCACAGAATAATTAAAACAAAACAGGCGGCTACCTTTCTTGGCTGAGGAATCTGGCAAGTACATCACTGGCTTTTAGTTCTTCAGTTAGCTGTATTGCCATGGAAACTTTCGAAAGATGGGGAGCTTGCACGCGGATCACTCCCTGAGGAACGTCAGCCTGCAAAGCAATAATGACACTGGAAGAAAGCTGGCGGCAGCTGGGACGTGGAACTCTGCACAGTGCATTATATGGTAAGTGTGCTTAACTACTACGCATTTTACTTCACTGCATAAAAACCTTAACTACTGTATAATGCAATTTGCTAAATTACATGAAACCTCAAATATCCTCTTAATGGTGATGGGGGAACTTTATAATGCCTATGCAGTAATGCTTAATTATTTTTAAAGATGTAAAGAATGACAGCAATAACCATTACTGCCATATTAAGTGCTGATTTCTGAGTATTATCTACTAGAGAGTACTTCTTCACGTAGTAATTTATGAAACTACATCAGAAAAACAGTCACTCTATACACTATTGCTATGTGTGAATTTGAAAGAATTTCCTATATATTCAAATTGCCCCTAAATTTTTGTCCCCAAGTGTCCAACAAGAAATAAAAGAAAGACTTGAGTGGTATCTGCTCTCCACTGGGTCCATGGGCTTATACTTCAAATTTTATGCTGACCAATTCCAAGTCCTTTGCTCATGGATATAAAGAACATTTTATGGATTTGGAGATATCGGTGAAAGAGTTTTATATCTGTAATATCAAAATATCAGCTATGGCATTTGAAATATTAGGCTTAATTAATTCCTAAATGGTTCTACTAAAATAAATACTAATATAAGTACTTAAACCATATGTTTTAAGCAGACTTTAGAACAGCATGCACAAACTATGTTTAAAGATAATTCTCTAAATGCTACACATATCCCATTTAATTCAACCAAAATTTACTGAGCAATTACCAAGTACTAACTAGTGAGTGGGTCTACTTACCTCATAGATAAGACACAAGTTCTTTATCATACAATCCTATTTTTATGCCCACAATATCACTCTTTTAATGCATGTGGTATTAAATTGCTTTTGTTTAACATAAAGCACACATACACCACAGATACCATTAGTTTATCTCATTCAAAGTTTGACAAAAATAATATGTCTTAAGAATCAAACAGCATAAAAATGAAGGAAGCCCTAAAGGTTTAAAACTACTTCTCAACATGCGAGAGATTGGGTGGGACTAGCAGAGAAAGCAACACTGGAGAGGATGCCCACAGAGCACGGGCTGCACCCCCACTCTGAGCCATGTCCAGACCCAAGCCCCATTTCATTTCTAGGCCCAGCTTGGACCCCTGGCTCCATGTTGTGACTTTGACCTTGCAGGTCACATAATCTGGCCTGATTACTTTCTTCTCTGACCTTGACCTTGGCCCTAGGATACAAGGCTGATTTACCTTTGTCTTGATTCTGGCAGATTACACTGGGGGCTAACACACTGGAAAATGAGCTGCTTCCTACAGTGGACAAAGCATTTCCTGTGGGGGTGTTGTTACCTCACTCCTATCAGATCCATGATTAACTCAATGATGTCCCCCCAAAACTCTGGTGATCTGAACTCCTCTCCTGGGTTGGGGATCTCTGGTTTATTTCCTACCCTGGCCATTCTGCCCACCGACCCAGCCTCATCTGTTTTCTTCACTGAAAGTAGAGAACAATAAACTGGTATTGACAATTTTAATGTCAGAGTGAAAGACATACTGCTACCTCATAAGCTGCCCCATCCCTCTTGTCTACTCAGTAAAGGCAACAAATTCCCTTAGTTTATTATGATTATTACAATGTATAAGGTCTGAAATGCAAGCTAGAATTTGCAGATAGCTATGTACTTCATGCTGATTTCAAGTCAAGAACTCCTGGTTATGACAGCACCAAACAGTCTTACATATAATGTTGTTCTGATGAAAGTAGTAGTAACTACATTTTTCCCCATAATTACCTCTTTCCAAACGCCAGGACATTAAAGAGGCAGTTATATCTACATTGGAATTTAAGGTGACTAGAATGTAAGCTTTTCTATATAGTAGGTCCACAATAAATGAGTTACAAAATCAACATGACCCAGAAGAGTAGTATGTGATAGGAAGATCAGGGATATGGCAACCTGAGTGTGATCCTGGCCTTGTTTTCCACTCCTTTTGGTGTATTCTCCTGTTTGGATTAAAAAAAAAAAATACAACCAAATTCACTATGTACACATGCTATGTATATTCCACTGCCTTCCTGGATATCTGTCATCTCACGATCTATATTTGAAGGCTTAACTCCAGTCGCATGTGACCTTCCCTTTCACGGCCCACCGGCTGAAAAGCAAAGGGTCTCACTGAGAATGAAGATCCTAATGCATTATTCCCATATTCTAATTTCACATTCTCATCAGGTCATCTATAGCCGCGCCTCAGTTGCAACTGCTAAAATGAGTCCCTCGATTATACTTTCTCCTAAGAGTAATAGGTTCATGACAGTAAAAGTTTCTCCAGAATAAAGGAAACTATACCAACATGCATTTCTTTATTGACAAAAGAAAATGTCTCTACACATAATGTCTACAAGAAACAAAGCGTCGTAGTATTCTCCCCAGTTCAGAGAAAAGAGGAGGAGAAAAGAATGAAAAGGATTAAAGATGCTGCAAGAGATAATGCATTCAGTGTAGCCCCTCTTCCCACGCAGAGGTTCTCAAGAAGAACTGAGGGCCTCTACTGATGTGATCACAGCCTCCTCGTTGAGCTCAGAGTGTAGCCAGTTTCCTCATAAAACACAACACAGAGCTGTGTGCTGTCGGGACTCCTGAGAGCGTGCCACCTCTGACACGCTCGACGGTGTAGCTTGATGGTAGAGTTATGGGCTAGCGTACATGTGGGTGAAACCCTAGCAGCACCATGAAAGAAAAAAGAAAAACTGACTCTTTCTGATAGGAGTTTAAAAGGAACAGTCCAGGCACTAACTTCTGCAGGTGGTGTAGGGTTCTCCGGGAAATGTGTAAAGTTAGGAAACTGACATAATGGGGCCCAGGAGCGAGCTTTGGCCAACAGAGGCACTGGCATGGGCTTCCCTATGGGTGTGGGTTAAAATATTTTCCACATTCCTTTCCTTCAGTGAGCAGAGGGTGAGGCTAGGCCAGTTCAGATCCAATGGTCCATACTCCCCAAACTGCTAAAAATGTTGACTCATTTTGCACAGAGCGTACGCCAACGCCATTGGAACACCTTTCACTAGGCCGACAATGCCTATGGTGCCTGCCTATGTTGACTGTTCACATTCCATCGTAAGCAGAGAATCTGTATTCAGACAGAGTGGGTGGGTGTGTGTCTACGAGATAAAAACAAGTCACAGCTTGTTTAATGGATCCCATCCAGATTCTCCCAACAATATAGAGATTGAGATCCTAAGCCAATATGACTATACAGTACCTTTACACCTTAGAGAAGAAAGCAGTTTAGCTAGGCGATGTAATGGTAAAGGAGTTTAAAAGTCGTTTCTGGAGCCGCTTCCCTGCTGAATATTTTGACAAAGAAGTCGAATGATTGTCACATAAGAATGATAATAAATGCCAAAACTCTCCTTTAAATGGTGTATGACAACTACTACCAAACTCCAGAATCAGGCTGTATCAAACAAGAACACTACTAGTATCCTAATTACACTGAACTGCCAACCCTTGAAAAGGCACAATATGCCTGATCATTAAGCCAAACAGTCCGTTCTTATGCCATAATAAGTAGCTGAATCTGTACAAAGCATCATCTTTGTGACTTTCTGCTTTCATGTTTCCTGACTTAACAGCTGTCCCTTTTGGGGGACAGGGTGGTATACTTGGGAACTCAGGGTATATGGTTTATAGCAGGACTGGAGAACTGTGTAACTCCCCACTAAGGATTAGTCACCAAAGATTTTACAACTTGAACAATGCTAATTTCTTTTAAAATCATCTGTGGCAATTCTAATATGTTTTTTATATTGAACTAAGATATACTTCCTGAAATGTATTTCTTAAAATTTCTCATCTTTACTTAAATGATGATTTTAGTTGATTTGAGTACTTTACATTATGTGTAGTATTGCTCATATTTTTGTCCTCCAAAAGTTTAATGTCAGACCTTTGGAAGAGACATTAATTTCTTCTTTTTCATTAAAGCCTGATTTAAATGTAAAGCTGACATTTTTAATGCCTCAGGAAACGTTTAATCTTTAAAAGGGCAAATTAGAAATACAACTTTCTCAAAAAAGCAGCCAGATATAATGCTTTAGAAAACTAAAGAAGGATATTTTAGTAAGGTATCTTAAACTAAAACAGCACCATCACCCCAGTACGAAGGGACAGTACTAATGCCAGGGGACAGTGACATGGAAGGGTGATGGCCTTGTGCCAATGTTCTGATTATCACTGGACCTTTGATATAAAAGGCCTTAAACTTTTATCCAGCCCACAGATTTCAAAGCACTTAAAAGGCGGGCCTTAAATAACTTCTATAGTTAATAAGCGTTTAATTTCCAATGAAACAAGACGATGTTTTTCCTCTTTTAATAAGGTATTTTTGTGCGCTATTAAAAAATCAGGGGGGTGTCATAAAAAGAAATAAGATTTAGTGCTTGACACTATAATTTGATTTTCCATAGGGGTTCCCAAGTGAAACCAGAGGTTGTTCACAGATGTAAGACTGATTCTTGGAATAGTACCTGTGATGATGTTGAGGAGGAAGAGCTGCTAAACAAAACCAGAGATGGAATTCTGGGTAAAGTTGTGGTTATGGGCCTTCAAACCTAGACGGGGAACACCATCTATATATCCACTGCAGCCAGGTGGTGATAGATTTCTTGCCCAAAACCTTAAAATGTTACGAGAGCATTCTGGAATTTTAAGTCACACAAACTCGCTCAAAGTCCTTGAGGTTCCCACTGAAAGTTAAACACGGAACCCTAGATCATTTGGAGTTGGCACTAAAATTAACCACAACGGTGAGAACTTGTGTTTCCGGGCCTAGTGCGGTCAGAAATGAGCAGCACGGTGCATGTCAGCCTCTTGGGCAGCCTGTTGCATGGCTTCCCAGCTGGAGGTCCACTTGGATGGCAAAAGAAAGGCCATACACACCGAAGTCCGGGATGGACTGGAAGACCTGGAGGATCCTACTATCATAAACTTGACAATCGCGACATCCTCATGAGACAGAGATACAATCCGAGATAACTGTCAGACATAATGGGATGTCTGTGATTCCCTTAATAAAACAAAAGAGAAAAAAAGATGTAGGGAACAGGGATGACACTAGATCAGAAAAATGTACTTGTGGGTGATGTAGGGGTTCATATTCTATTTCAACCTCTGTGTGTGTTAGAAAAATCCACATTATAATTAAACACGTATGCACCCGTACAGCAAATTGGGGGAGAAGAGTTACTTTTACAGTTTTATGTAACACATGGGTTTAGGTCCTGGCAAAGAAGTTTGACTCAGTGGGTCCAAAAAATGATCTAGAAAATGGCTGATTTTGAGCCAGGCATGGTGGTGCATGCCTTTAACCCCAGCACTTGGGAGGATGAGACAGGAGGATCATTGTGAGTTTGAGACCAGCCTGGGCTACAAAGTGAGTTCAAGACCAGCCTGAACTGCATAGTGAGACCCTGTCTCAAAAAATTGGGCAGGGAATTTAATTCAGTGGAGTAAGCACCCGCCTGGCAGGTGCCTGGTTGTGAGTTCAATCCCTGGTACCAAAATAATAATAATAATAATAATAATAATAAAAGGTTGTTTTTGTTTTTAAATAACATTAAAGATATTTCTATGGCAAAATTTTGGTTAACCATTATTCCTGTCAGCCTACCTTGTCATTGTATAAAAATCAAAAGAACAGCCCAGAGAGATAAAATTACTGTTGCACACCTTAGTGACAGTGCTAGACTTACACCTCAAGCCAGATGACCTGCGGTGTATGATGGGTATGGATGTGGCTGTGGATGTGTGTAATCCAAACAAGTTCAAGGCTATTGAGGAAAAAAAAGGTTATTTTTAATGATCTATGAGTTTATTTTTCCCAATTTTTTCCTTCTGGTATAAGTAAAAAGACTTATTAGTATTTAAGAATATCTATATTTGTGCCAAACAATTAATATGCTACAGTCATTAACATTTGTCTTATTAGGTAAATTGAGTGTGTCTTACAACCTGGCTCAAGCTATTAATTTACCTAGTCAAGCATACATTAATAATATGAGTGCCCAATTATGTGTAGTTAGCTTTAATAGCATACAAAGTGGTTTTAAAACTATTACCTTGACAAATTCTCGTATCTATAATCTCTGTCTTTCTCTCTCTGATCCCTGCCAATCTGACTTCCTTGATCAATAGTGACTCCCAGTGCTTTGGAGACAGTCATCAGCGACCATGAGTGCAAGCCCTGCAGACCTTTACCAACGTAAACCTCCAATTCTTCACAGCCGAGAAGTCAGCTTTTTTTCTTTTTCTTTTTTTTTTTTTTTAACTCCTCCTGCCTGGTCTTCCAAGATGACAGTATCCTTTAACTTCCCCTTCCTTCTCATTGTATCTTAGCCTATTTAACTGGCATTTTTTATCCTCTTCAATGACCCGGTACACTGGTGTGCCCAAGATCTTTGCCTCTTCACATTTTCACTCTACTCATCCACTTGCTGTAATAGGAAACACCATGGTTCAACTCCAGACTCCAGGCTAATCTCAAGGGCACATTCCAACCCAAGGTGTCAAAAACTGACTGATATTCCAAGTTTGATCCTTTTGCTTCACCCTTTATCTTGGTCAATAAGTCATCCTATCCCCTTCTCCCACCTCCTCACAACCAACCCTTGGCCCCATTGTGTGAGACTTGCTTGCTCATAATCTAATGTTTTCATCGCCAACTGGGCTTCAGCTCCTGCCCAGGACTATTTTAAAAGCAATCTACAAAACATATTTTAGAACAGCGATAAATCACTTCATTCTATGACCATCTATAAGCTCAGGGTTTTAGTATACATACCTCTAAAGCATTTGTGTGTGTGTGTGTGTGTGTGTGTGTGTGTGTGTCTGTGTTCTAGTTTTCGTTTTTGTTTGTAATCTAGAGGATAACAGAGGATAATGGAACAGAATCCATGGATTTAAAGTCACATAGATTTGGTTTGGCATTCCAGGCTGCACCAGTTCCTACGTAGGTAACCTGAAGATTGTCTATAGCTTGCTCCCATGGAACATAATGAGAAAATACACTGCAACTAGTCTCCCATGAATACTAAATGAGATGATATTTATAAAATGTTTAGGATCGCATCATGCCGACCTGTGGTGAGCACTGAAGATCACAGTTATCATCCTTCACAAATATGACAGAGTATTATTCATTGATTTATAACTTTTTTTTCATACTGTAACATGGCTGTCTTCAAAAGAAATGAACTTGTATGTTATCGTGTTTCATCGTGTAAATATATCATGGCGTATTTACCTAGCCACCTGTATTCTTTTGATTTATGTCTCACTCGGGCCAGTGTAAAGAAAATGGCTATGAAAGTCCAGCGAGGAGCACAGTGTCCAGGCCTTTGCCACATGTTTGTGCGTGCTTTCTGAAGGGATTCTACCAAGGCACAGGCTCCCATCAAAGACGGGAAGCGTTTCCTTACACTCTTCCCCCACCTGCTGTCATAGTGACTGCTCTAAAGCGCAACTTTGCTCATGGGCTCCTGACCTCTGGGCGGTTTTGCATGACACACAGAACGGGAGCTTGGCTCCCCATGAGCCTGGGTTCTCACTGACCCTGCCTTTCTGCACCCTGCCAGCCGTAGGTGTGGCCCGGAGTCCCCTCCAAACATCCCCACTTAGACATCTATAGGGCATCTCACACTCAGCAGGCTACGGGCAAGCATGATCTTTCTTACCCAATTCCAATTATCTGCCAATTCCTCAAGCCTCTCGGTCATTTTTGACTTTTTCTCTTACAACTCATATCATTTTCAGCAAGAAATCCCAATGGTTCTAACCATTCTAAAAAAAAAATCCAGAATCCAATCACTTCTCTACTTCCGACTGATACACTGGTCTGAGCCACCATCGTCTCTGAGCTTGATGCTAAGAACTTCCCAAGCAGTCTCCCTAGTTCTACCTTTGCGCGCCTACAGTTGATTTGAAACATGACAGCTCACAGGATCATTTTAAAACACAACGTAGGTTTGCAGGTTTTTGCTCAAAATCCTGCAATGACCCCATGACACCAGGGAGAATCCAGACTCCTCAGGATGGTTTACACAGCCCTGTGGGGCTCTGTCCCCTTGCTGCTCTGACTTCATTCCACAGTTTGGGCCACCTTGCTGGTTTCACTCCAGCCCATGGACTCCTTATTAGGCCTCAAATACCCCAAGCAATTTCCTGCCTAAAGGCTTCTGTGAGATTCTTCCCTCAGCCCACAATGAGCTTCCAGATACGAAGGCAGCTCCACTCTGTCCTGCTCCATGCCTTGCTCACAGGAGTAATGTCCAGACCGTCCAAATCAACACCACAGTGAATGCACTTCAAACTCTTTTCTATTTTTATTTTTATTTTTAGAGCACCGACCACACGCTAGCACACTATATAATTCACTCATTATATTTAAACGTAAAGAATTTAAACTCCACAGGAGCAGAGATCCTTCTCTGTGTAGTTCAGTGACATATTTCAAGTGCCCAAGAGCAAGCAACACTTGGCACACAGTAGGCTCACGTTAAGTAACAGCCAGGAAGAATACCACCACCCCCTCCCCCGCCACCAAATAAGGCCTTGCGCAGTTTTATGCTGCGTATTAAAATGATTTGGAAGGGAGAAGCAAAAAAGCAAAGCAAGAAGTCAGAGTGGGGAGGGGGAGGCCCATGTCGCACCCACAAGGCCCAGGTGTGACTCACAGCTGAGCCACTGTGCAGCTGTGCCTAGGCAGGCTCTGCTGCCAGGGACTTGGGATGCCCACAGCCACTGTCTTGTAAGACAGCAAACTGTGCTTTTACATTTGATCACGTTGTTTCCGATGGAAACTGATGCAAAAAATAATTCTGACTACCATATTTAGTGACCACATATCCATAGCATTGAGATTTATCCTGTACACTTGTTCTGTGTAGCTTTTTCGTGTGAATATTCTTCTTTTTATAAAATGATGCCAACTAGAACAATAAACTTGGGAAACTGATAAAAATGATTCAAGGCAAAGGAGAAGTCAAACAGGTTCCCCCATGGGCTGTGAGGCACCACAGGCCAGATCTCTGCTTCCAGGGATGCCGGGATAACAATTGAGTGTTTCCCACGTCTCAGCTGGACTCCTCAGGCAAGGATCCCTGGTGCTCCTCCCTGATTCATGGCCCATGGCATGCTGGGGTCCGGCTTCCCTGCACCCCTCCCGCAACTCTGAGCCACACCCCGAAGGGTACACACCCACCTCTGGCTTCACCCACTGACTCCCCAACCCCCGGGCTGGGGGCCTGGTGCCCAGGAGACAGTAGTATTTTGTTCAGTGAAGAACTGAATTGCACAGAAAAGGGAACCAAAACTCAGAGGTGAAGTTACAGTAGGTATGTGAAAAACCCCCCGAGATTTAAATTCAAGGCCTGATAATACAGCTTTTAAACAGTACAGAGAGAATTCTCAGCCCTGATCATGTCTAACTAGCTCAAAGTACAAACTAAAGAAATCCAAGTTAATCCTGCTTTTCCACCAGAGAAGAAAAACTTAAGATATTCATTTCTAGAAAGTAACTTTTTAAATTTTGCTAAGAATTTATCATTTAAAAAATCATATAACAAATATTTAAGTAGGTGCTAAGCCTCAGGCTACCCACATATAACTGCCTTAGAACAAGACAAGACTGTGAAATCACAGATTTATAAGACTAGGCAGGGTTACAGAACAAAAGAAAACTCTATTTACAATGGTGTTACACATAATAGAGTGCTCTAAAATAAAAACAAATTGCTGTACTAAAATCCTTTGGAGCCTTATAATAATATCAAATCCTTTCTCAAAAAATGTAAACATTATTCATAATTGCACTTTATTAGAATCAATGGTTTTTTAAAAAAATATTTGCAATTCCAAGAAAGTATCTTTTTTTTTTTAAGGAGAGCTATAAATTCATTTAGAGGGAAAACATTTTTTATAGAATTACTGGAGTCCTAAGCAGGCCAAAGCAGAAAAATCAGACAAAGGCTGACAATTGCATTTTCACACATATCCACTAGATGGCAGTATGCAACTGAACAACCTCGATTGTGTCAGCGAGGGGTGTATTCACTTCGCTAGAACAATAGAAGCCCTTTCATTTTGTGACCTTCCGCCAGCGCTGTGGTAACTCAGTTCGCAAAAATCTTTTCATGTATATTTCACTTTGGTAAACCTGGGTTCTTAATATATTCTTAGAATAGTGTGTAAGTACTTATAATTGGACAGTTGATTTTGAAATATCTTAATTTTCTTCTCTATAGCATTAATTCCCCAAATTCTTTTGATCACATTGAAAACCTTCACATATCCATTGAATCCCTCGAATGATCCTATGCTCAAAACAAACGTTAGCTTACTTATCTTACTGAGTTATTTCTCCCCATATTACAGATGCTTAAATAAGAATGAAAAAATATCCAGTGTCAACGACGAATCCTTTTTTTTATCTGTCAGTGGGACGCAGTGTGTCTGTGTTCAGTCTTGTTTTGTTATATTCCTTTGTTCCCCATTAGCAAACCCCACACTGAGTCCCCGACACCTAACCACCTGTCAGTACCGATCACTCCTAATACTACAGTGGAGCTATTGTTACTGACGCCTTTATTTGAGATGTAGTGCCCAGCCTTAGTAAGCGAGAGAAAGTCATTACGGAAACAGTAGCAAAATCAGAATAAATATATATCTTGCAGATTCTCTTACGTCATTGGTACTCTTATCTTGCTTTTCATATTTTTCTCGGTCATAAGCCATTTTCTTCAGCAATTTCTTCATAGGCTTTTTATCCTTCTTATGACTTTCAGTGTTCTGCTTCCTCACTTGGTTAACAATAAACTTGGGAATCTACCGAGAAAAGAAATGAATTGGGGAAGGAAAGGATGAGGCAAGCTTTTAAACTAACAAAAGTAATGATTTCTGAAGTTTTGAGAGGAAGAAGGCTGTCCTTGATAAGATGGTGCATTTTACAAACATGATTCATGAATGGTACAAGGTGTGTGCAGCGCACATGGGATGTAACTTGCTGCCCTTCTTGTAAGCTTCCAAATGCATCTCAGTGAAGCTCAAGGAGCTTGAGAATCTTCTGTGCCACAGATGTCAAGACTGGAGACTCCACACACAGGATATGGAGGCCACCACGTGGGCAGGCCGTCCCCTTAGGGGCCACCTCCCCACAGCTCCTATAGTCACCTACTGTCCCTTTCTGATCATCAGCCAGGCTCTGCTGTCAGAGGAGAAAGGAAAACTCAACCCAATGAACAAGAGCCACCAGCGAGCTATGGAGTGATAATCCAGGAAGAGTCTATTCTTAGAAATTGCATCGAGGACAACAAAATATTTTAAGTTACCAAGAATGTAAATTAAATAATGTATGCATATGAAGATTAAAATATTAATTTTAAAAACATCTGAAGTCACCTACACACCAGATGTATTTTATAGTACATAAAATAAAAATTTTAGGTAAAAATAAAAGCTTTAGAATTTAGAGATCATTACTCTGTCTTAAGTATCTTGGGGTTCTTCAAATAAGAGATTGAATATTTGACATTGGAATTTTATTTGGAATTTTATTAGTTTATTTTTCTAAATACCTATAAAATGCCTCTCTCACACAAATTATATACTTTTCTGGAAGATGAGACCTTAATCAACTAAGTTTCTCATCTATCATGATGTTCTGATTATCTGTCAAAACTCAAGATTAAAATAAGAGTAGAAACAGAAGGCATTTTCTAGACTTTCTCTGCAAGGAAGGCACAAAGTGTATGCCAAATAATAGGTCAATGAAGAAGTGTGTGAAAGACCTGAGGCCAAGACTGCACGAGCTTTCAAAAAGACAACAGGCATCAGGCATGGTAGTATACACCTGTAATATCAACACTGGGGAGGCTGAGGCAGGAGGATCATGATGCGTTGGAGGCCAGCCCAGGCTACACAGTGAGTTTAAGGCCAGCCTGAACTACATAGCAAGACACAATCTCAAAAAGTAAAAAAAAAAAAAAAAATCACGAAGAAGATGCTAGGCATGAATGCTGACTAAAAGGGAAATACTCAAAAGTAACTAAAAAAAATTCATACAAAGGACGTTTTCTTGACATGATTTTGTGATTTAGAAATAGAAATTAAAAAGGCCCTCCTTACCTATACAAATCAAGTCTTTAATATTTGCTACACTCACAAATTATACATAATTTTAAAAGGTTACACTATTTTTAAACCATTAAGAATAAAGTATATTATGTTTTTAACATCAACTCTATAAAATTATGCTCATAACTGCTATGATTATGCTAGAAAACTAGATGGTAATTATGTAGCATTGAACATAACTGAGGTACAGATATAGACATACTTACTGTCCACAGAAGTTTCTGATACTTAATCAATAGGTGCATGATATTTGCTGTCCCCGCTGCCATTACAAATTCTCGCTGTTCACTGGACTTCAAACCCAGTGCATGACACATAAAGAGATTTGGGGCCATGACCATTGCTACATTCATGACTGTCATTTTATTTTTCTCTTTATTATCTATGACTCTTTGGAGAAATTCAAGCAGGGCCTGAAAAAAAAAAAAGACTCAGATTTGTGTCAGATACAGAGACATGAGATTAAAGTACTGTAGCCTTCAGCATGCTTATGTCATCTAAAAAAACTACTTGTGCATAACTGGGTTGGCCAGCCGTGCGTGTCCATCGGAGTGTCGCTGTGCTGGTGACGTGGCCTGGCACACAGGGCCACGAGGGGGATGGACCATCTGAACCAGGAGGCAGCAAAAGCAGTGGAGAAGTGGCTAGTGTCTCTGCCCATGGGAGTCACCAGGCTCTGAGAAGTAGTTTATAAAATAATGTACATTTACTTATTACCGGAAGTTCCATGCTTTTCTCTCTATAGATTAAAAATAAAAATAAAAGTCCTCAAAGGGGCTCACTCTATCTCAGTTTCCTTGTTTTAGGAGGTCTGTAGCTGGCTGGCAGGGAACCTAAAAAGAAGGAAGATTGTGATGGGGAGGGAGGGAGGAGAGCGAAGATCAAAGAGAAGACAGTTACGAATGAATGAATGAATGAATGAATGAACGAACGAACGAGAGAGCCGGGACTTTTCACCACAACACACTTATCATGCTCAGCTTGGCGCTACCCGCTTCCACCTCCCTTGCAGAAGCTCCTGCTCCTCTGATCCTGCCCCTCAGTTCACCCCACCCTGCTCCTCTGAGCCTGCCCCTTAGGGCCCCCACCCTGCTCCTCTGAGCCTGCCCCTTAGGTACCCCCACCCCGACAGGCTCAGGTGGTCTCTGGCCCGCTTATCTTGGCCCAGAACTCTAGCATAGGTATTTCATGTTCTCTCTGGGTGAAGCTGTGCTTTAAACACATTTTGAGGTCATCTCGCTTGACCCTGACTGAAGGCAGACGCTGGCGTCATCTCCGCTTCACAGATGAGGAAACGGCGCTAGAGGACATCAAGTGACACTGCAGCCACAGGGCGCGCACACACGGCAGGGAAGGAATTTAACTGCAGATCCACTTGGCTTTTGTTTCTGAACTCTTAACTGCTAGAAGAATGCTTTATAGTCAGCCTGACATCCTTACTGAAAATGAATGAGTATACTATACCAAAATGAAAAAGAGGGGAAAACATATGTCCTCTACAGGAATTCAGAGTTAGAAAAGAAAAGAATTTCCTCTAAGTGCCCACAGGTTGATCTTTAATCGAATTTAGCTGCTAAGTAGACCTTGAAAACTTAAAACCGACACAGAACTTCAATATCTAACAGTAAGATTTATGTACCTAATTTCTGACAGAGGGTTCAGGAAGTGAAATTGTAATCCAAGCATCGTGTTATATAGGAACAACAAGTTCTCTGATGAAGACAAAAGATTAAATGAAGTTTGGAAAAAAAAGTTATTTAATTTTGTTCCAAAGAGACTGGAATAATTGTTTAGGGACCAGTGCATCATTTTCTTTATGAGCATAAATTACAGAGATGAAGTAATTATTTTAACTGTGGTGTGCATAAACAATAAAATTATTCAAAATCCTACCACCAGCCGGGGAGAGAGCTCAGCAGCACAGTGCCTGCCTGGCAAATGTGAGGTCATGAGTTCAATTCCTGGTACCAAATAAATAAATAAATACTACCTCCAGAATCTTAGAGAGGGAGAGAAAGAGGGAGGGAGAAGCTGTGGGAAGGAGGAGAAGGAAGAAGCAGAAGAGGAGAAAAGATAGGAAATTAGTAAGAGGTTAGCCTTGCCCTTGCTGAAAACCCTGAGGTATATGCTTTTCATCTAAATTGTAAGAAATTCCCTTTAAAAAATATTTACTGCCAGGTGTGGTGGCACACACCTATAACCCCAGCACTAGGGAGGCTAAGGCAGGAGGATCACCTCGAGTTCAAGAACAGCCTGAGCCACACAGTGAGTTCAAGATCAGCAGGAACTCCACAGAGAGACTGGCTCAAACGAACAAGAAAAGAATTTACTTTATAATGAGTCTGTGTTATGGGAACCAACTCCTAAGTTGGAGTCAACAGGTTGCTTGTGAAAGTGAGTATGATCACTGGTCCAAACACACAGTAATCAAGGCAAAAATGATGATGTTGGCTCGGCTGCGTGCTTGCTTAGCACTCAGGGCAGGATGTAGTGTTCAACCAGTGGCCTCCTATCCCTTAGATCTTCTATGGAAATATTCTATATCAGCATGACTGATTCCTCCTCCCAGTGATCCTGACCAAGTAGAGGCGGCACTGAGGAAAGTGAGGGAGATTTGCATTGGGCTTCCTGAAATCACACTGCCATGGAATTTCCCTTCTCATTTATAAAACTGAATGTAAGCCACGCAGTGGTGCACACCTGCAATCTCAGCACTTGAGAGGCTGAGGCAGGAGGATCACTGCAAGGTCAGCCTGGGATCTATGGGAAGTTCAAAACTAGCCTGAACTACATAGCAAGACCCTGTCTCAAAAAAACAAAACAAAACAAACACTAAATTTACAGCTTATAAATTTATGGTTCCTGGCATATTGTTACCATCCTTTATTATTAGAATTCTTGTTTGAAACCTTCTTCAAAGCTGGCTAATTAAGTCACTTAAGCTTTGTAAATAAGTTAAATCACTTCTTTTCATCTTCCAGTTTTTGATCCCCCAAAAGTTAATTAAATATAAGGTTGTAAATTAAAAGCTGCCCTAAATTTTTAAATATTATATTCTTAAGCAGAATTGTTCAAAGACCGTGCTTAAGAATTTGAAGGCAAAGTCCGGAGAAGCATTCTAGACCAGCTTTGTGCAATCATTAGTGACCACACTGCAAGAAGGGTTTCTGCTTGCAACTCCCGGAACCCACTTGAACGCAGGGACGGTTTGAGTAACTTGCACGCCTTTTACTTCCCAAGCTATGCTGCTTGTTCACAGCACTGTCACACATATGGGGTGGGGGGACCTTTACTTGAGTGATGGAACAATGCTCCTCCCTCTTTGTGGGGATGGGTGCATGGCTGGCTGCCCTTGTCCTTGGCTTGTTGCAGCCATAATCTGCACACCCCACATGCAGTGCTGCTCATGCATCTAAAGGTTCCGGTCCCTAGAGCCGGCCTCTGCCTCAGATGCTGCCCCCCATCATACATTTGACAATCAGTGAAGTAGGAAGCCCTTTGGAAGTTCTCCCTGTCTGCCTCCAGCAATCCACATGAGCTGCTTGATCCAGAAAAGTTAAGTATAATGTTCATTCCATGGGCATTGAAGAGCAAGTACTTATGGAGCCAGAGGTCAAGGTGTTCTAACGAGTCACAGGAAAACATTTCTGAGATATACCAACATGTCAAGAAATATCTTGAAATAAGATTTCATTTTGTAATAGAAAGAAATGTAGTGGGTAAAGAAGGGTCTCACCTATTTAAAAAAAATATTTAAGAGAGTATCAAAGCATAAGCAAATATTCGTGTATATATTGTTTTCCTTTTGAAATAATTAAACCTTTTATAACAACTCTATTAGCTTGAGCCATTAAGATAAATCACTATGGAACAATTCACACTGATTATAACAGCTTCTGATAATATTTATAATAAGTGGTATTAAATCATAGAACTCTTAGTACAAATCATTTTTAAAGTGATATAAATTGGAAACTTAAATGCTTAAAGAAATAAATAGAATTTCTTCGAATTGGTCTATCTTTAGGCTAATACACACATGAAGCTACCATTAAGACTAACTTCACACTCCACCACTTGGAAGTCCAATTGTGCCATCTTTAGATAAGCGGTCTTTAGGATTTTTAAACATTTACTTCCCCTTCTTAACACACAGTCATGAAATAAAATTTGGAAAATCTAGAAAAAGAGAAAAACAAAGTATCTATGTTTCTATTAACCAAGGAACCAGAACCACCTGCTTTGGTAGAACAAATGTTATAGTGAAACTCAAAAACAAAACATAATAACATAAGCAACAAAATAAATCGTTAAAAGACCGTCTCACCATCTGTCCTTAAAATAGGTCTTTTCATTTTAGACTTACTAACATTTCCAGTGAAAACATCAAGTTGTTTTGCCATAAACGACAAACAATTACCCTGCTGGGCTCTCGGGGTGTTTAATACAAACCAAGGCGGCTGACCTTCAGCGTGTCTCTGTTTGCGTCAGGTAGGAGGATGACGAGGAGGTTCAGGGCCTGCAGTTGCTGCTTCTTAGTTGGAAGATCTGCAGACAGAGGAGATAAATCTGAACTCTTCTCTTTACGGAACATTTCCCAGCAGTATTTTTTTTTTTTCCCCTTCATTTTCCAAGAAAAAGTTACTTGGCATAAACACTGCAGCGAGATGTGAGACACAAAGACTGAGCAGCGCGCGCTGTTGGGGGGCGGGTGTTTGTGGGAGAGCGGGGGACCAGCTGCTCCCACTTCCTCTCTCCCTGATGCTCACTTCCAACTGGGACAGGATGACGAGCGGCCGTATGTTTGCAGACACACGCCACGCTCTGGAAATCATTTTAACTTCTGCGGAATGATTACTGCCCAGTGAAGAGGCATACAAGATCGGACCTTCCATGGAGAAAGTTTCAGGGTACAAACTAAACTGTGCAGTTTATTTCCTTCAATGGGGAGCAAACGGAATTCAGAAAAGTCCATGAATTCCATGAGCGATGTGTGAAACTGGGCCTGGGATACAGCAGGTTCGCCACCTGTTGCACAAAGAATCAGAAAACCAAGCAGCAGCTAAACGGCCTGCGATGTGCATTATCATCTCCAGCGCTACTGTCTCCAGTTGTCCTCGCCCTATTTTAAGAAATACTTGGATACCTAGAATCGTGTCAACATTACTTTGTCAGAGATACATGTAGTCTTTTAATCCATAGCCCCGAAATGTAGGCAAAATAACAAAATCATTAAAAATTTTTAATCATAAGATTTTTGTCTGTTAAATGAATCTGTTAAGAAGAAAAAAATTTAACAGTGGATTTCATGTCTTCCTCAGAAATCTTGAAGAAATGACACAAGATGATTTGTGAATTCATCTCAGTATGGCTCTCCTTAGGATGAGCCTGCAACAGATCTGACTGCCAGTGTCATCAGTAAGAACGCCCCTCCTTCACTCTCAAACACGGTCCAGTTTGGAAGCGAAAGATATGGTTATCTAAAAAGTGATGACTTTTTTCTTCTATGATGGCATCTAGAAATAAAATGAATAATTATGCCAGGACATAAGCCTTCTGAGATCTTCAAGTGCCCTTGAAAAGGGATGAAGATGACTACAAACACCAATCTGGAGCCCACCCAACAACATAAAACTCCACCATGCAGGCAGCGTGCAGCTCTCCACTCAAGAGACAGCAAAATGGGGTGCTGGGCTCCCTAACCACTGCAGAACTGAAGTTCTCAGGAAATGCTCCCAGACTCTCCTATGACTCCTTGTGCTTTTCATGATAACGGCTAATCCCCAGCTCCTTCGGTAAGTGGTGCTTTGAATGCTCAGCAAGAAAAATGTATAAGAGATCTTGTATGACTCACTCCATTACGGGAGCAACGTGACGTTTCCAGGTTTAACTCAGAACTATACTGCATTGCTTACATGCCTCGCCATGAACCTACACACAACGAGAACACTGTTTTCTATCTACTCGGACACGTATTTATAAAAGAAAGGGGGCCAGTGCGTGGCATTTGAGTGCCAGTCGACGTGCCCATCCAAATCCATCCGGCTGTGTGCCTCAGGTTGCCAAGTGTCACTCAGACAATTAATATGCATGACACCAGCACAAGGACTGCCACGAAGCGCGGTGGCACTTACTCTGGACGGCCTGGAAGGCTTTGAGGTACTCGACGCTGAGCAGCGGCTGGGGCAGCTCCCGGATGAAGAGCTTCAGCAGGCTGGCTGCGTCGTGCTGCTTGACGTTTTCCCAATTAAAAGTCCCTTCGTAAAATTTTGCTTCTAGTTCTTGGCAAAGATTCTGAAAGGCACAAGGCCAAAACAAGAAAAAAAAAATCTATCAGTAAGTGCATTTGCCCCCCTGCTGAGAGTGTGATACATTTCCCACTTTACAAGAATTCTATACTAAAAAAATGACTTATTGAAGTATCCAAAGTCATCACTTTGTTACTCAGCGAAATATGATGCCTTCCTACCCTGGTTGTACTTTACTAAAATTTTACTAAAGACACACATGCAAAAAAAATTTTTTTATTTACTCAACAAACTTTAAGTAGTAAACATTTAATGAAAATGTTGGTGAAGTCTTTGCATTTGAGGCATGCCGCTAGATACTATAATTCTTCAGTCCATTAAAAAAATGGCTTTCAATTATTCAGAACTGTGTTACGTAACAAAATGAATCCTCAGTCTTGAACCTAAACCAGATTACCTCTGATGAGTCACCTCTGAGAAATGGAACATCAAATGCCGTAGCAGATGAGGTGTGAACACACATCAGTATCTCTGTCTGTAGTGTATGGCCATTCTATCACCACCTCGAGGACATAGTTTGAGTTCGTGTAGAACTGGAAGCACCTAGTTCATTTACCTCAAAGCCTGCACAAAATTGGCAAGCCAGAAGAACCAATAAATCAACTCAGTTTCATTACTTCTATGTGCTTTTGACTGTGCCATAAATCTCATCATGCTGAAAATCCTCCCAAGTTTATGTTACTTCTATTATGCGAAAAGGCCCCCAACCCAGCAGTGCTGGGCGTGGAACCCAGGGACTCCACGAGCTAGGCCAGCACTCTCCCCCTGATCTGTATCCCCAGCCCTTTTTCAAAGTGAATTTGTCACATTTCTTCTTCCTAACCCAATACCCATTCTCTACCCTAATTATTTTTGTAATGGGTGAAAAACATGAGGGTATACCTAGAAATGGACAGTGGGAAGGGGAAAAAGAGGGAAGGGAGAAAAAGAGGGATGGAAGGATAACAGCGGGGTGCAGAGTGAGGGGAGGCGGGAGGAGAGAGAAAAGCATGAAGGAATTTGGTGGAGTCAAGAAGAAAAGAGATGACCGGTTTTTTTGTTGTTGTTGTTGCTGTTTTGTTTGTTTTTTTTGTCTTTTTGAGACAGGGTCTTACTATGCAGTTCAGGCTGGCCTTGGGCTTACTTTGTAGCCCACGCTGGTCTTGAATTTGCAAAGATCCTCCTACCTCAGCCTCCTGAGTGCTGGGATTACAGGAGTGTGCCACCACACCCAGCTTGGCTTATCTTTTAAACTACTTCTAATGGAATGGACCACCTGCTACACAGCCTGGTGTATGAAAACAGGCTGAGTGAATTGGCCCAGTTCAACCCACTTACTTGGCCTCCATGGAAACTGCATTCAGTTGTTCTTCTGTCACAAAGGATAATCCACTTCACATTCCCTACTCTGCCAATGTGAACAAGTTTTTGGGCCCTTGGGCTGACCAGCACATTGGCCACTGAGGACCCAAGTGGTCTAAGCAGCTAGCTGAGCAACACTATTTACGCTGGCTCAAGTTCAGAAAGTCACGAGACCTGTCCATCCCCAAGGGAGATCCCTCTGAGAGACCGAACCTCCCAAAGGCACTCGCAGCACCCGGGGTTGACCGCTGATCGCCATAGGTGTTAGAAGAAGCGAGGCAATAACCAGTTATCAAACTGACAGACACCAAAGCAGCATCAGGAGTGCTGATGCAGAGACGTGAAAATTAGGGACAGGAGCTGAGATATGTGAGCGGGTGGGTAGGGGAGCGGAATCCTATGAAAATGAGATCGCTGTGCAGTAAGAGCCAAGGACACTGCAGCCAGTGTCTTAAAGTAAGGAAATATATCAAATAAAGCAGGTGCTGCAAACCTTGGGAAACCCGCCTAGTAATCCCAACCTGGGCAGCGCCACAACCCAGAAGCCCTGGGCTGGGCCCGATGCACCGGCGGAACCCTATTTCCTCCTCATTGGCGCTGCAGCTTTCATGCTGAACAGATCTAAGGGAAATGAGCTGAGACAAACTTGGCCCTCAATCCTATCTTCTGATGGGTTCTCAAACCCAGGAAGGTCATATGTTGGATGTGGGCAGTTTCTCGTGCTATCTCAGCGCAGAATTAAAGCTGAACTCGGAAGATAAGATGCAGTGAATGAGTGTTAACAAAACTTTTGCTAGATAACGTTTTTACACAGAGCTACGCTTCCAAGTAGGGATGCCCTTTTAAAATGCAAATCCTCCTGGGAGGCAGGTATAGTATGCAAGGCCTGTAGGGTCATTCTGTGTGCCATATGTGTGTATCTGGGGACTGACCTCCAGGCCTTTGCACTGAGTTACATCCCTTTTCTTCTAAAACTTTTTTTCTTTCAAATTTTCATTTTTAGTAGTCCATATTTGCAGTACATTAATGATCACATTCATCATGGGGAGTTGGCCCATGCACAAAACACATCTCAATTCTTTCTCATTCCCTTCCCCTTTCCTCCCTCCTACCCTGCTCCATCTCTTGGTATCCTCTCCTGATGCAAAAACTCTGGATTCCTGTTTCATAGGGGGTCTTGCTAAGTCTTTACACTGCCCAGGCTGGGCTTAGATTAGTCATCCCCCTGCCTCAGCTTCCCAGAGTGCTGCGATTACAGGCATGCACTACCATGCCCGGCTTCATTCTGCCTTTCCTGTGCATTCACTGGACGCTTTTTTTCTCAGAGCAGGAGTTGGGGCACACTGATGAAAGCGGGGTGGGTGGTATCCTGGGACAGGGGGAAGGAAATACCACACACAGAGAGGAAAAGAGTGAGGGAGGAATATGGGAGTCAAATTGCAAAGTCTAGGAATCCCCTACTTCCAATCCAGGTTACCCTGGCTTCAGGGAAACAGGGAGCTGTGGCAGTCAGCAAAGTGGCAATGACAGTTTCATCTTGCCAGTTCACCAAGACTAACCACAGATGGGAGCCTGGGTCACAGTTCCCAGTCAGCTCACCTGCTGGAGTCTCGGGTTCCTGTCTGTTTCACAATAAAACCTCAGTTGCTACTACTCATCTTGACTAGAGCTGCCCCCTGCTGATGTGTCCACTCATGATGTTCTCTGTATCACAGCCTCGTCAGGGGTAATACGGTGACCTTGAAAAATAAAAACTGCTAGCTGGGTGTGGTGGCACACTTCTGTAACCCCAGCCCTCAGGAGGCTGAGGCAGGAGAATTGTGAGTTCAAGACCAGCCCAGGCTACAAAGTAAGCTCAAGGCCAGTCCAAACTGCATAGCGAGACCCTGTCTCAAAAAGACAAAAAGAAAAAGAAAAACTGATAGAAAAGCAGAGGATCATAGAAAAACTAAAGGCACACTGAGTGTTAAGAGATTTTATTCTTTTAATTTACCCACTTTGCTATCAACAGGAACAAGGAGGTGGAGATGAGAAGTTGTATTTTAAAATGCAAACGTGTAATGAAACCATAAAATGGTATATTGGCAGAGCCAAAAGGTCACATTACCTTAATTCTAATAGCAGCACCAGGTATCCGCAGGAGGCCTTCTGTTTCCAAACCTCCCTCTTCAATGTGAGAAATCAGCTGTGGTAACAGAAAAAGGTTCTGATTTTGTTATTTGTAACAGGTACACTTTAACATCTGCTTCGCATGTGAATACATGAAAGCTGATCACAGGGACATGCAAACTGGATTTTAGGAGGTTCTGAAACCTTTCTTCAAAACTGTAAGTCCAAAAGCTTTAGTTATGGTTCAGAGAAACCTGGGTCTTGTTCTACTTTATAACAGAATGACTGTGGTCTTCCAAACAGTGAATGGAGAAGCTCCTACTGAAAAGCAATGAAAAACTTCCGTTTCCCTGCGTTTCCAGTAACATACATAGTACAACCAAATAAATCTCATAAAATTGTAGTGTTTCTACATTTACACCTCATTTCTGGCTGTTGTCTCAGGAAAGAATTATTTACGACATGAATAAAAAAACTGTTTAATATTCTTTTTTTTAATCTTCAGTGGGGGTGTACCGGGGACTAAACCTTGAGGCAGAGCCTTCTATTTTTGAGACAGGGTCTCACTCAATCCCCCAGGCTGGGCTCATTCTTATCCTCCAGCCTCCCCGCCTCACAGTACTTGGATTACACCTGGTTTAATACTCATTATAAAGCCTTCAGTGGTAAACTTTAAGAAAAATACTCTTGAAGAGGGCATCTGTTAAATCATACCTGATGCTTTATTACAAGGACCTCAAGAAAATAAAGTTCTCTTTAAATACATAAGACAGAAACTCGTAACAATAAGGCATATGAGGGGATCACAGTGGTTAACTATTGGAGCCTCTCAAGGAGATAAAAGTGCAGTCAGCCCCTTGGTGGAGTGGGCTGGCAATGGGAAGACCAGAACTTGCAGTGTCTGGGATGTGCATGGTTGAGGGCCAGCCCGCTACCCGGAAGGAAATTGGGTCCCACGTCCTGAGTTTAAACCGAGCATCCTCACACTTCACACAGGGCCTTCTGCCTGCAGTGCGTGCCCCCCCACCCAACAGGCTTCTCCTACTCTAACAGACTGACCCAAACATCCCTCCTCTGCTATCTCTTATAACAGGTTCTGTAAACGGTAAGGCATAAAACCACCCAGAGAGCAAAGAAATGTAAAAACTATTTTTTTTTCCCCTTCAGGGACTTCTCCTTTACTGATTCACAAAGGCTCTATAAAGTACAGAGCTCTTCCTGTTTTTCCTTGCATATAAAGGCATTAGGAACAGAGCAGGGCATCATAAAGAAAGTCTATGCCCTCTGAACTGATGCTCTGAACTCTGATGCATAGACATGGGAAGCCACAGCTCTTTCTCTTGAATGACTTGACTGCCTGAATCCCTGCATTAGGTCACGGCTGAAGATGCAGTCACACTGAGGGACTCAGGGACACATCAAACACAGAATAGTCCCAAAGTTGCCCTAAGGCCAAGTCTTAGTGGCACAATGCCAGCATTCTGGAAGGTTGAGACAGTAGCCTGGGCAACCAGGTGAGACCCTGTGTCAAAATAAAATTAAAAAGCACTCGGGAAGCAGCTCAATGTGAAAACCCTGCGTTTAAAGCCCAGTAATAAAAACACTTTTAAAAAGAATCCTAAAAACTTATTATTAGTTAAAGCATCTTTGATCAGTAAGACAGTGAATTATTTTTTAAAAAATTAAACGAGTATTTTTTCAAGACTGCACTTTTCCAATTACACTGGATAAAATCCCACAGCAAAAACTGTATGAATTTTAAATGAGCATTATTTGATAAAGCATTTAAAACCTAATTTGTAAGTATTCAATTTCCATAGGTATTAAAATTTATAAATACCACTGATTTTTGTTTTATTTTACCTTACAAAATGTTTAAATGCTTTTGCATACTAGTAAGAACAATAAAATCTGATGCTCCCTGCTGAGGTAAATTTTTTAGTGGTATATGGCTTTTGCCTTCATTAAATACACAAAAGTTTCAATCTCTGACACAGTAATTTCTGAATTTTTATATTTGAGTCCTTGTATTAGTCTCAAGTTGAATAACAACATCTAATAGAGTTATGAATATGTATTGTCTGAAAAAATGATACATATTTTCAGATTTCTCACTCTGAAAGCAAAATTTTAGCAAGGCATGGTGACACATCCCTGTAACCGCAGCTACTCAGGAGACTGAGGCAGGAGGATAGCAAGTTCAAAGCCAGAGCAGGTGACTTAATGAGACCCTATCTCAAAATAAAAAGGGTTGAGGACACAGATAAGTGGTAGAGTGCTTGCCTAGCATGCATGGTACTCTGAGTTCAATCCTGGTACCACCAAAACAAAAACAAATACCTTAGCTACCACATTATCTTACATTATTAAAATACAATAATACTCAATAGTTTTCCTTTAACTTGCAAAACTTAAAAGACAGAATAACTACATTTTTCCATATATTGTTTTCAGTGATTTATCTTATATGGTCTGTACTTTATCAGTAATATATAGCATTTCTCAAAATACATAAACTGAAAGATGAAACAAAAACAAAGTCAGTTTTTTTAATACATAGTACATTTGATTTCCCTGATTAATCTGACGATGAGCATGCTGGCATGGCTAATTCTACTATAAAGTTATCTTTCTCCACAGATTAAAATGAACAATTCTTTCTCTCCAGCCCCTTCCAAAGATATGGTTTAAAAATGTGCCTCTGTACACAACAGTAAAGGAAAAAAGAAACACAGATACCACTCACTAATAATAGGTAAGTGTTATGAGCGCCCTTTGTTGGCACATGGTATTTCTTCAAAATTAAAGTATAATTCCCCCAAAGTCTGGGGATCGGTCTTTTTGCTACTCATTTTGCCTACTTTGGTTTCCAATTGTTCCTTTTTACAAAACTAAGTTGTCAGCTGATAAATCAAAACACAATCTGCATGACAGAACACTGTAATTTATTGCTTCCAGTTCAGGGGGGTTCACACCGAGGAGGCTCCCTGCAAGTGAACCTTCACATCCCCTTTTATTTCATACATGAATAAAAATGTTTTGGGCTGTTATCTGGGACTGCCAACTAATAGGCTTCCAGAGTCTCCAAAACACTGAAAAGACTTTGGAATATAAAATATAATTTTATACATACAAAAACACAATATAATAAAATAATGAATGATTTCAAAAGCAATGACAAAGAGAATATTTCTTCAGGTGAAATCCACAGTTGGAGCCAGAACCTCATAAAGACCCAAGCTTGCTGACCTTCCCTGGTGCACTGGTAACTGCGTGTCCACTTGGCAAGGATACTGTGTCCACTTCAAACACCAACCTAGATGGTGCAACCACCATATTTTCTTTTAGATGTGATTAGAATTTAAATCAGCAGAGTGTGAGTAAAACAGATGTATTCTCCTCTATAATGTTGCGGGTGGGTCTCGTCCAATCAGTCGAAGGCTTAAAAGCAAACACTGAGGTTTCCCAACAAAGCAACTGTTCTGCTTCAAGCCTGCTGCATCCATTCTTGCCCAAGTCTCTCGCCTGCTGGCTCCTCCACTCACTGTGCATCAGACTTATCAATGCCCACAGTGATATCAGGTTCTTCAAAATAAACCTCTCCACCTCTCTGCTTATAACTTATTGATTCTGTTTTGCTAAACTGTGGCTGATCGACCTGGGAGGGGCACTGCTGAGATCTCTGCTTTGCAAAACCATCTGTGTCTAACAATTTTTATTGACACTCGAATTTGAATCTGTAGTCTACACTTTCAGCCTGTCTTAATCACAAGCACTGTTGACAACTACTCATTCACATGCTGGTTCTACAGGCAGTGGCTGGCGGAGGCTGAGGAACAGGACAAACCGTGCAGAACCAAGTTCATCAGGAGAGATCTGCAGGATGAACGCCAAACAGGGAACAGAAGCACGGATGGCTAGGACAGGGAAGAGGTGGATTCGGAATAAAGGAAAAAGAAGTGCTAAGCAGACTACGCCCTAGGATTGGGTGGGTTTGCTGAACCGATCAACTTTGACTCGATTTCTCCCATCCCCAGAAATCTCAGAAGCCGTGTGATATCCCCAGGCTCCCGCAAGGACACTCTAGCTCGGGTAGTCCCAACTGAATGGGCCGCTTTCTCTCCTGCACAGCCTCGCTCTTATCAGATGCAATCTGTGTTCCTGAATAGTGATGGCTCAGAGGTTGGGTTGAAATTTTTTATTGCTACAGATAATCTCTTTATGAATAATTGAGTGTTGACTATACAAGTGACTTGATAGTTTAGCAATCATTTTCTAATTCTACTTTATGGTTTCTTTGCCTACTTTGGACACAGGCACTGGTAAATTAAATTGGACATCCACGCTGTAAATAGGAAAGCTTGGGAAATACATGCAGGCATGGAATATTCATGAGGGCTCAATTCCCTAGAAATTTATAAGCAGTCCCCTTTCCTATGTATTATAGAATTGAAATCTCAATTATACAAAAGCAGCTAATATAAGACAGGAAAATGAGGCCAGGTAATCACAGTTACAGTAATAACAGAGAAAGCATCACCATGAAATAAAAATTATGAGCCCTTGAAAGAAATTTGCTTCCTGAATAGAAAATCAAAGTACAAAATAAAACAGTGTATCAGTTGCAAAACTATTTTGTAATAGCACGAGTGCAAAAAAAAAAAAAAAAATTCCACTATTCGTTTAAGCGTATTCTCTCCCCACTGACCAGTTCAGACCAACTTACTTTTTGAAAGATCAAGGGTATTCGAGTCCCTGGTACTTTCCTCTGATCTTGTTCTAACAATACGGTCAATGAAACACCAAAAAGACCAGAATCTGTAATGAGAAAAGGAAGTTGCTGCATTTCCATTGTTGACAAAACACAGAAACATGGAAGATTTCTGACACTATCACTCAATTAGACAAGGATTTCCTGAGCACCGACCAGGAAAACGACAGCATCTAGCCACAAGGCATGCGCAGGCCAGAAGTGACATCCTGACCCAGCCTCCAGAGCGGTCTGGCAGAGGAGGACAACTAAACAAATGATGAAAAGCACCTCTGAAATAATTATTAAAGGAAAATGCTACCTAAGAAAAATAGATTGCTGTGAGGACATATGAAATATTCAAATAGTACACTGACTGCAATCAAATCCAAAATTCTGGCTTAAAATTTAAAAAAAAAATCATTCATGCCTTCCATGTGAAAGTGGCATTGAACATTCTAGAATAAAGCTGAATGTAAATACTTGCTTTCTGAGAAACTGACCAACCTTGTGATCCTGTTCTACAACTCTTTCTCTCGAGAAAGTATCTCCTAGGGACTTGGTCATCTTAAATTCATCGCTTTATGTATTTGGAAATAGTTCCAGAAGAAACAAGAGATGATGTTTGTGATTCTCCTGAATTAATACCATGGGCTTTGAAGATGGTGCGTAGCAGAGCTCTGGCTGTGAACACCCACTTCACTCCATGAGTCTTGTGGTTCGAAGACAGATCCCAGACGCTGAGAGGAGACCTAAGCTCTAGCCCTACAGAGGAATGGCCCCTGAAACCTGAATCAGGTGAGTGCTTGGCTTGGCAGGCGTTACCATGGCAACTCGATCCACCTTCTTGGTGTCTCTTCTGGAGACACTTTTAATGGTTAAACAAGAGGACAGAGATTCCTAAACAGTGAACCCCTGTTCATAAAGCTTTATCTGGACTTCCAGACCAATAAAACCTTAGAGAGACAGAAGCGGAAGAGGTGTCCACTCTATCACATGATAAACAATTCCCTGTTTATGCAGTGGGGAAAGCAAGCTGTTTACAAAAGAAAAGCTGCACATATGTAGGAGGCATAGACTGTAACTGAATGATAATGAGTGTCACAATGGCATTTCTTAACAGGGGAAAGAATGTTTTTATATGATAATTAAAAATTATAAGCAAACAAAGGGACAGGCTGTTAACTACCTCATGCGTTTCCCATCTAAAAGAATAAGTAAAAATAATCATTTAGAATCAACCACCTTGAAGTCATTCTTCAAGATCTGATTGGGAAATAAGTATGTCCACCAAGTGGACCTTAAATATACAATTTTCGAAAGACAGAACATACAAGTTAGGTTTCTTGGATTCCCAATTTCCTTCCACGGGAATGAAGTTATTCTAGCATGTCTTTATTCTGTGGTTTAGGACACAGTATATCTTCACTAAATTACAAATATTTTGCAGGCAATGTTTCAGAATCTATATTTTGGCATATTAAAGTCTTCATTTATCTTGCAGATATTACTCTTGCCCACTCTTGCCCCCCCCCCAAGAATACCACTGAGAAGCCAAGTCCATTTTTGCTACTGCAGGAATAAATCCATTTTTCGCTTCAAGGTTACCTCTTGTCTTGATTTTCACAGCTTTTTGTTGTTTTAGTTCAACACCCAGCACATCATAGAGGGCGGTCAGCTCAATCAAGGCTAAATAGCACACTTTCTTCATGTCCTGGGGGGCGAGGTCACCCACCTTTGTGGTCCCCGTTTTATCTTTTGGCAATCTGAAACTCTAAAATAAATGCCATTAGTATAGTAAAAGTTTATAGCATCTAAACACTTTTGTAATTGGAACTATACAGAGAAGTTAAACTTGGATTAGGCGACAAAGCCACGGTGGAATTTCTCCACATAGACAGCAGGGCAGCCGTGGCTCAGAGGGTCCCTGTATCCGCAGGCAGTACGAGAGTCCATGTCTGAAGTCCGACACACAGTGGAATGGACCTTGAACTGGGAGGACTCGTACCAGTGATTCAGAGGACAAGACAGACAATGAGCCCAAGGAGAAAATGACTTCCAGTTAATAGACCGTCAAGAACTAAACATTAGAAGTCAGGCACGCACCACAAGGAGGAAGGGAACAATAGCCACATGACATGCTTAGAGTGTGCCAGTTACCCTTTACATGGACTGTGTATCTTCTAATTGTCATAAAAAAGAAGACTGGTACAGAAAGGCTACAGAGAATTGGGACCGTAGGTGGCATGGACTTTAGGGTCAAAATCAACCAGTCACTCACTGGCTGTGGGATTTGGCAAATGCTTAGTCTTTCTTTCTGTAAAATGTGAGGAGAGAAAGGGAGAGGGAAGGGAGAAAGAAGAGAAAGAGTCTCCTCATTCAGAGGGATGCTGTGAGGTTTAGATGTCTGTTACTTCCCAACTTGTGGTTGCCATTATTACTTTCACCACTGACTGTACTGAGACATACATACCACCCAGGATCGCACACATATACGTGGTATGTTTGCTGTTTTATGCCTTTCCCAAATACCACCCACCACCTCAACTTTTTCAACATTAAACACATTAAATGGAAGAAAACAAAGCAAAGACACAAATGTGTGTAGCATGTTTAATACAAATTAGGGTCCCCCTGTGCATGCTGACTAAAACAGTGATCATTCTCTGGTAGCCTGATAAAAATCTTGTCATCAAGATCACATCTCTAGGGTCTACCTTGACTTCCTCATTTCCTTCCCAAGGACATTCAGCTGATTCCTTTTTATTCCCTCTGCTTTGCTGATTCTTGCACCCCATCATTAACACTTCACGGTCTAGACAGTCAGGCAAGAGATACGGCCCACTGTAGTACCAGTTCTCCAAGTGTGGTCCACAGGCCCTTCTAGGTATTCCTCCCAAGACATCCAAGAGGTCAAAAGGCATCGTTCAGAAAGAATGAATTATAATAAGATTAAGGCATTACTTTGCTTTTTACACTCTCACCCTCCCGTGAGTGTAGAGTTTTCCAGGGGTGAATGACTCATGCTATTACAACAGGCTGAATGCAGGACACAGCCAGGCTTTAGAGATACAAAAATTAAAACCATGCTGTACTTCTCAGTTTTTAGCTTTAGAAAATATGGCTCATTACTTTCACAAGGGTATTTATGACAACAATAATAGGTACTTTAAATAGATTAATATTTTTTTAAACTTCTCCCAACCATTGGTCCCCTTTCCATCTGCAAAATCTCCAATTTCATCATTTTCCCCCTTCGATTCTTTTTTTCTCCATTCCCTTTCCCTGCCCCCTTCCTCCCCTTCTGGTTCCCCCTCTGGCATTTGAAAAAAGTCTCTAGGAAAAGAGGAGAAGAATAGGGGGGATGAAAAACAAACAAAAATAAATGAGAGAAAAAATTAAAATGTGTTAGGTACATGTTCTGACACCCAGTGATAACTGTGTTCATCATGTATTGCAAGCATGCATTAGTAAAATCAAAAATAATTTGAACAATAAAAAAAAATAAGCCAGAGTCACTGTGCTCACAGAATACCTAAAATCAAAATTTTGGTAATGAGTAGCCAATTCCTTTGAAGCAAACACCACCAAGACAATGCTTCTCCCTTCACTGTAAAAGGCTTTTGTTTGTTTTGAACTCTGGATAGTACGTTTCTTTTTCCCACAAGAGCATGTGGCAACACAGCACAGGCGGCACAGATGGCGCCCAAGAGGACTTTCAGCACTGGCCTCCAGGGGACGTGGAGCTGGTTCTGTCTCAATCACTCACTGGCAAGTAATCCCCTGCCTCGCCTCTTCATCTGTAAAATGGGGTAGCATGGGGTCTCACTTTAGAAGACTGTGGGGAGGATTGAATGGCATGTAGAAGCAAACATCAAAAAGTGTCAAGCATTCGTACTACATTTTTCGCACAGAACTCTTTAAATAATTTCAGTTCTCATAGTTCTCCTTTTCTCCAACATAGTATGGCAAGGTAAAAAAAAAAAATGGTAAAGATAATGCTCATATTTTATAACACTATATTCTGCAAAAATCCAAATAGGTGGGATTTACTATGGCACATTTTAGTTGGGACAACTGAAGCCCAGCAAAAAGGCTTAAACACGGTCACAAGTCAGTGACATCCTAAGGATACAAACTCAGATCTCCTACTCAGATTCAGTAACCAGTTTACTCCATTTCCCCATCTGCTATGCAGGCAGGCAGAAATTTAGGTTGGTCTGTACTGATGTAGGTCTGGGAATCCCTCAGTCAAGAGGATCGTGCCACCCAGAGGCTGAGGCAGGAGGGTTGTTGTGAATTCAAAGCCAGCCTTGGCTCCATAGTCAGTTCAAAACCATCCCAGTCTCAAAAAAGAAGAAGAAAAACAAACAAAAAGGTCAGGAGTTATAACCTAATCACTCCCTATCACTTCCAGGGTTCTCCTGTGGTTACTGAAGGAATAAAAAAACACATACCAAGAGAAAAGACTCAGAATCAAATATACTGGGTGTTCCTGATGTCCTCCTGGTTTTCTGTGATCTTTACTGAGCTTCACTTTTAGGAACCATGCAAACCTTGTTACATTTTTCTTTGCTTGGTCCCACATGTCTGCTAAGAGTTTTGTTTTCCTGAAGAGCGGAACCAACCATATTTATTCCTTTATACATTTTTTTTTAGTGTTTCACTGAAATCAATTGCTTCTGGTTTAATATGTCAAACGCACAGCATATAATTACTTTAAAGCATTAACCAAGATAAATGTTTAGAGAAATCCAAAATATGATTAGTTCAAACATTGGATTTACCTATCAATATACATTGTGGGGTTATTTATTTATTTAAACACTGGGCTTAATGAAGGAGTTAGTTCTTTATCCCAATGTTTAGCTCCTGGCAGCCCCTTTAAATATGCATGAAGTTTCTCATCACTTTTGTTTAGTTAATAGACTCAATGGTTCAATTCCCTGGCTCAGAGACAACAGTGGAATTTCATCAGGAGAAAAGCTCTTTACCTTTTAAAAAAATGTTTAAAGAGAAGATGAAATCAAAAGTTTTTTTTAATGTAAGGTCACTTTTTCCCATGTGTTATGTAGATTAGCGAGGTGGCTTTCTCTGCCCATGGCCCTGGTTCACAGGCCTTGCAGTAAGAGGGGCCTGTGGGGCATTTCACCAGGGATGAACTTGACTTCATTGAAACACTTTAGCACCAGTGTGGAAAGGCGAAAACTTCAAAGGCTCTGTCACCCAAGATAAGCCTTGGCATGCTAGGTAGTTTGTCTAATATAAAAAAAATAGGGATAATAATGTCTACCTCAGAAAGATCATTTGATAAGGGAACAGCTACAGAGCATTACTTCTGAGTGTGCCCATGCGCGGTAGCTAAATTCAAACTAAAGCACATTAAAGGTTATAAAATCGGACCCCAAATTTAAGAAGAGCAATTTGAATCCACTGGGAAAGATCATAAAGGATTAACTAGGACTGCTCAACACGCTAAGAAAAAGGATGTGAATATTAAATGAGGTCATTGGAGAACAACGTATTGCCTAAAGCCTTTGCTTATTTACAAAGCCAGGGACGTGTGGGGTAGAAATGGAACTGAAGGTTTTATCTGTTAAGATCCTTGCTGCAGAGAAGTGAATATAAATATTCACTTCATCAACCATGTTAATCTTCATAACACGTCCATGCTTTTTAGATTAAAAAGGTTATAGAAACTAATAGATCCACACATTTAAAAGCAAATACATAGGTAGATTAATAATACTTATCAAGAGCATGCCACTCATAGCTTAATGTGTGATTCCAAATATTAATCTAAGTTCATACTCAGAAAGAGAAATGTCACTTTGGGGCAAATGAACAAAACCAAGATGGTAGTGCACCCAGATTAGTTCATTAAACGGGGAATAAAATGGTAGAGAAACTTTAGTTTTTGCAATCTCCCAAGCAGAGATTAATTAGGTTTTATGCTATAGTTTGAATCAACAAAAGTCAATCGTATTTGCATCTTGTTTAATTAGAGCCTATAATCCTTCCATTGCAAACCTTTCCATCTTTTGCAGTCCCTAAGAATGCATCATCTGGTATAGATCATCACTTCATGTCAAATTTTGCAAACTCCTTTACTTTTCCACTAGGTATTAAGAACAGATTCTTCAAAATACATGAGAAAGCCTGGAAATAACCAAACATCTCCCATCACTGGTTGTATAAATTATAATATGGCCTTACAGTGGAGGACAGTGTATCTATAAAAAGGAGTAAGATATTTCCCTTACTACTAACGTAAGCTTTTCAGGATATACTAAGAAAATAAATAAACAGAATCAAGGTGTATAGTGGGCTGCCATTTATCTAAGAACTGAAGGATAAGCCACGGTATTAAATAAGAAGTTTTCCTCCAAGAGGAAGGATTGACTAGGAGACTCGCTCAAGGGTGAAAGCTAGATTTGTAATACATCTTGTTTCTAGATTTGACTTTGGAGTCATATAAAGATTTTACATAATTATAAAACAAAGCTATATTTCAATACAATTATAAAATCTGAAAATAAAATGAAGCAAATTAACCCAACCAGGTACACAGTTGGTGACTTAGCCAGACAGAGAATTATCACCCTGCAACATGATAATTTTAATATATACAATACTTGTTGGGATACATCTCAAAAACAGAAACCACTGAAGAAGAATAGGTTTCAATCACTTTCTAGCACACATGCTGATGGTCGCGTTAGCATTGTTATTCTGAACACACTGTGCGTGAATGCAGGGTAAAGAAAATGAGGGTTGTGTGACATTCTAAATGCATCTCCACAGCACTCAGCAAGGAAGACAGAAGAGATAGCTTTGCTTCTGTCCTCTGAAAAACCTTGAAACTCAGAGAACTGAACACATCTACTGTCTTGATCGTAGGCACAAAAGTGTATTTCTACTAACTGGAACCAGAGGTTCCTGCGAAAGAGTATGATTTTAGGTCTGACGCCAGATAATCCTGGGAAATGTTATCTAGGTCACATCAAATATATATGAATCCATGAGTTAAGACATTATTTTTATAAAAGAAATACGAACATTCACTGATCACTGTTTAAAGTTGCTAAGGAACCAGTTTAAAAATTTTTTGAAAACTGGTAAATAAATGGGAAAAAATAATTTTTAGGAAGTTTTTCTTAAACTATTCAAATTAATAAATGAAAAAAGGAAGTAAGTGTCATACATTTATAAACATTAATAAACTCATGAACCCTGGTATTGATCCTAAGCAATTATTAATTTCACCAAAAAAAATGTATAAAACTAGATACACGAGTCTCCTGAAAGAGAACACATCATCACCTATCTTGACAAGAAACACAGAACCTGTATCTAACCCATCTAAAGTCAGCCACTTTCTAAAGGCAGATGTTCAACTACACTATAGGGAACAAGTTAGTCAGGGAAAGGAAATCTCTGCACCTCAACAGTCAGATTTCTTCAACAAATAAAGTCTGAGGGAGGGAGTCAGAAGGATGAACAGAAAGACAGAGGTAGTAACACAGAGGGAGAAAAAAAGTAAGAGGACAAAAGAAGGGAAAGAGGTAAGGAGGAAAATAAAGGAGAATAAGAGAGGAGGTAAAAGGCAGGAACATGGAGACAAGAGTTTCAAAGGGACAGGAAGAGAAAGGGGAAAGGATAGGGGAAGCAAGAAATGAAGAAGGAGGGGAAGAGTCTTGAAAGACATCAACTGATTTCAATATATGGACCTTGTTTGGATTCTGATTGCCAAACTGTACAAAAATATCATGAAATCTGTGATACAATTTGAAATCTTAACACTGACTGGGTATGTAACATTAAGAATTGTACAGTATAATGGTAATACTGATCAATGTCTTTAAAATCCTCCCTTCTTTAGCAACACAAATATTTACAGATGAAATATAATTTGTGTTTTGAAATAGCACAGAAGAGAAAAGGATACTTTAGGACTGGCTATGGTTTAACGAACATTGGTCTGGGTAATGAGTACTTGTGGTTCATTATATTGCTCTTTTTAACATTTGTATGTGTGAAATTCTAAGTATTCTTTTGAATTATAAGGCATTCAGTAGCAATTAGAATTCTCTGTACACAAAGCTTGGAGTCTAAATAACGACTTGCTACTAAAAGGAATTAGAGCTTCTTGAAGACCAGGCTGCTCTCAAGTCTGAGAAGATTACAAAGTCAGTCCAGTACATCTTGTGTTGGGAAGCAGAAAAGAAAGATGTGGGTGAGGTTACAGTGACACCGGAACCAGCTCAAAGAGGTTCCTACTGTTGACAGCTGTGTAGACTTGAACATCAAAGAAAAATGACAATGATTTATAAAACCCTGAATGAAAAAAATAAAGTCACCAGCCTTTAGTGATATTTGAAAACAAAACAATACCAAAAAAAAAAAAAAAAAACCCACAGGAAAGAAAATGAAACTAACTATTACAGAAGATGGCTAATCAATAAATGCAAAAGGAATAACAGAAAACCACTGTTTTCCAAATATCAGTTTCATTACTGTTTCAGGGACAACTACAAAGGACAGTGACTCCACTGTGCTACGGGTTATTATGTTATTCATAGCTTCTAGGACCACAAATGAGCATTAAGTACATACAAAAATGTAGCTTTACAATGAGACCTAATGAACATCTCTTTAGCCAATGTGGTGATCAAATGTTCATCACCAACAATGACTGCTTGATACCATGCAACAATTCTGATAATGCAAACGGAAGTATAAATACCCCTCATGCAATAGATTGGCTAAAAATATTTAACTGAAATCCAGTTATAAGGAAACAACCAGACAAAAATCAAAAAAATTGCTCTAGATTTCCAAAACTATTAAGGGAAAAATGAGAGCAACCTCAATTCAAGGAAAACAGTAGACGGATAACACGCAATGTGTTCTTTCTTCACTTCACAAACGGTGGTAGTGAAGGGAGAAGTCATAAAGATAATCTTAAGACAAGTAGGCAAATTCTAAAATGACTGCCTATTCAACAGACCTATCGGTTCCGTGTTCAATTTCTGAAGTATAACAGAATGTTCTTTTAGTTTTGTTTTTTTTTTAAGGGGGGAGGCAGTTTGTTTTGTTTTGCTTTGCTTTGCTTTGTTTTTGAGACAGTCTTGCTGTGTAGCCCAGGCTGGCCTCGAACTCACAGTGATTCTCCTGTTCTGAGTGCTGGGGTTATAAGTGTGAGCTGGTGTTCAATTTCTTAAGTATTATGAACGGTTTTGTTTTGTATGCTCCAATAATCTCAAAACAAAAAGTGAGGGTATGTCAGATAGCGGATCACACAGACAGGTGGACAGATGCAGAAAGAGAATGGAAAGATGATAAAATCATAATAACTGGTAAGCCAATCTGTGAATGAGCATAGAGTGCTTGCTATATTATACATTCAATTCTTGTACAGGTTCTAAATGTTCAAAGTAAAAAGCTGATTTAAAAAAATAGCAGGTTCTTTTTGCGACATCTGACTATGTACTACGTACAGGTAATGAGGCATCGTTGCCTTTAGTCCTCTGCATCTTGTCCTTGGAGCTCTCTTTCTGACTGACAGCTTGCTCAGCAAATGACACCTCCAGGTTGATGTCTGTGACAGAGGTGGGTGTGTCCTCAGGCACAGGTAGGATCAGCTCCTTGTCACCAACAACGAGGCAGGAAGCCTGGTCTGGAAGGAAAAAGACCCAAGACCCAATTCATATGCTTGCTCCATGTGTGTGTGTGTATATGTGGTCTAGTGCATTAACTACATAAAAACCTTTGGGAAGAGTACTATTTTCTCCAGGCAATAACTAACTTATCTTAGTAGCATACTCAAGGAATCCTACCAATGGGGAAGAGAAAGGGGCAGAGAGAGAACAATTAAAATTCCACAGTTCAACGATGGAATCTTTCTTGAGATCACAGTTTGTAGACTGAGTCCAAATCCCAAACACTGCTGGAAGCTACTAGACTCTTGATGGAAAACCTCAATATATTTAGTAAAAACAATTGTACTTAAAAGGGAAAGAGGGACTCTTATAACTAGCAACATACCACGATTTCCTTGTAGTGGAACTGATTCCTGGAATAAATCTCCTTCCACTGTGTTACCTATCCATCATAGTAAAAATTCCAAAACAAAAGTTAATGCCAAAAATCTCCCATCATGGGAGTCAGGTCGACAGGTACCTGGTACAGGAACCAAGAAGCCTTCTACCTGATTCTATCAAGGAGCATGAAAGCTCTCACAGACAGAAACATGAGTCAAATAAACTTCAGATATTTATCAACATTTCAAGGGTATCAGTGTAAAATGTTTAACTGTTTTGGCTTTTTTTTTTTTTTTTTTGTCAATCTGCCAGGAAAGAAACAACATTCAAGCACCTCATTAACAAAAACACCAACTTTATGCATAGGTAGAAATACTTGTAAATTTGACTGCTTTGGTAACATTTTGGTTTTGATGCAACTCACACTGGAAAAACTATAGCACCAGTGACTGAGATTGTTGATATTGCAGACCTCTGATTCACGGTAAGAATCTTCACATTTAAAAAAATAAGTGTACACTACTCCTTAGCATGCTTACATACTAACATGGCCCTTTAGAGACACAACGAAATGATAGAAGGCATCGCTAATCTAAAAATTTAATAAATACATGTCATATTCATAGTCAGCTATTTGGAAAATACATGTTTATACTCACTCTACGAAGAGTAACCATGTTTTAATCAAAATAAAGTTTTGATGTACATCTAGTCTTATTCACTCTCATGAACAAGCAGCTGGGCTTCACGGTGTACGATCTGGCACAGGGCGGCCGGCGCAGAGGGGCCCAGCCTCGCTGAATCCTCTACCATAGCCATCTTGAAAGCTGCACCAGATGCTGACATTTCTGGTTTGCCGGGTCCAGCGGGCCCTCATGGCCTCTCACACAGAGAAAGGGAACATTTACCCAGTCTGTTCCCAAACACTCACATAAAGCTCCTGGATACTATCAGTACTATCTGCTACCATCTATATTATATTTATGCTTTCAACAGCACAAATATAATATGACGTTTAAAAAAATAGAGCATGTACTATGATTTATTTTTTTAAAATACTAACATAAATGTCAAAGGCCATCTTATTTTCCCATTGGTGTACACTATGATTTACTGTGAATCTGTATTTTTGTTTCCTAGGAAACTATTCTAAGAGGAAAAAAAAATGATTAGCCATTCTCTTAAATTAGAAGCTATCTCTAAGGAGTTGAAAGTTTTCAGACAAGAATTTAAAAACTACTTTCCTCAAAACTCCATGGCAGAATTATAATAATCCCTCTCCCTAACACAGACCCAAATAAATGGGCTTAGTAATTATAATCAAGTCAGGACATTTTAAGATATAGGAGCATCCTCCAGAAATATGACAAAAATAAAAACATATTATATAAAAAGCCACAGTTCCAGTGGTAAATGAATTCAAGGCAGAGATTAGAGAAAATAATTCTTTTTTTGTTCGTTTTTTGTTTTTTGAGACAGGGTCTTGATATGCAATTTGAGCTGACCTTGGGCTCACTTTATAGCCCAGGGTGGTCTCCAACTTGCAAGGATCCTCCTGCCTCAGCCTCTTGGGTGCTGGGATTACAGAAGTGTGCCACCACGCCCGGCAATGGAAGAAGAGCACTGTTATAGGAACTGGATGGTCAATGAGCCAAAAAAAGTGATGAATTAATTATCCTCAAAGAGAAAACTTAAAAGGGAATCCTGAGATAAACCTTTTACTCTGAAAGTCTTCCAGTGTCAATATTATAATTTCTTTAATCTGTTTTCCTTTGTTTTAAAATGAACAATAGCATCAGGTTTTAGGTATTTTATAAATCGCTCAAAGTTTTCTGTCTCAAATATCTAGAAATGCCCTTGTTTTTAAAAAGTTTTTTTCTCCTTCCATTGAAATCAGAGAAAGAGAAAGATAGACCTATCAATGTGCAACTTTAATTGTTTCAGCATGTCTACCATTTCTGAACAGCTATATTAAACACTGGGTCTTCTAGAGACAGAGTTGGATGATCTGACAGTTAAGATGGACACGCAGTGGTAGATTAGTTGTAAACGTGTCAACACTTGCAATATTGAAACTTTATAACGTTTACATTTGGAAAACGTATTGTTGACTGAACATGTTTGAAAACCCAAAAGTGGGGAAAACATCGAAAACACACTGTCACCCACGCCTTCGGATCTAAGTCAGAAACAGCTCCGCTTTGGAAGTCCAGACAGCTTCCCCATGTGTCTCCTTGCAAACCTTCCAAAGTTTGCGTAGAGCTGTTGGCTTGCTGGCTGGTGAGAGCGTGGCACTGCCTAGAACGGTTGCTGAGCTGCTACCCAGTGCCTCGGACTGCGATGAGCGTGTCCTCCTGTAACTCTGATCAGGGGCTCTGTACCCACCGCTGAGCACTCCAGCAAAAGCGGACATTAATCAAGCAGCAGGCTTGCCACACTGTCCTTATCTGCTGTAATCCAGGCTGGAAAGTGCTTCTATAGTGAACTTATCTCCCAGAACTTTCACTGATGCCACCTACATCAAGATCTCCAGCAAGGGAGGAAAACATAAAGAGAGGACAATGTTTTTCTCAGTGTCTGTTATACAGCTGCCAGGCACTTTTCCCTGGAGCTCCAAGCATCTTGACACTGGCACTGAACACCCAGCTGTCCCCCCAGCCTCTGCCAGCCTGCCAGCCACTTTGTTGGGGTACAGACTTGAGGAAACACTGGAAATTCTTTCCAGCTATAATCATGGAGCCACAGAAACTTTTGCAGAACAATAGGAAAAATCAAGTGCTTTCATAGATATATATGTGTGTGTGTGCACGTATGTATTATTTTAAGGTAAGAGCGCAGGAGAGATGTTCCAAAAACAAACAAACAAAAACAGAAAAAAGTAATTATTTTGGAGGTGCTAACACTTTAAAGATTCCCACATAATCCAGAGCTAATGCATGATCTCCATTGCGAAGACTGAGAACCTCCTTAGGTCTCTAGTTTATCTGATACCCATCTCCCACTTCCAAACCAAATATTAATGACATGAATGCTAAGATGCTAAACTTTAAGAAGATAAACACATTTTACTTTTGTTATAATTTGTTAAGTAACAATTAAGGACTAAATTATTAAGCTTAAATCAACGAGCTTAATTTAGAACAGTCTTCCTTTTTGTAAACAAATGAAACAGCTATAATTTTTTTCTTTTATGTACCAGTAGAGACTTATTAATTTTCTCCCCTGCTTTGAATTTCCAATTTATTTTGGAAATAAATATTCAAAGAGAAAAAGATTTTTAAAAAAATGGTAATCAACTGCCCCCCATCTTAATTTTCTTAAGCGCTCCTCATGTTTTTGAAAATTCATCCATTTATGAATTTGAGAAGAAAGCTTTAAATTCTCTGGTTGCACTTTCTAGCTGTATGATCTTGGAACAATGAATTTACATTTCTAAAACTCAGTAAGTCTGACCTGCAAAATAGCTGAAGATAAGAACCTACCATGGAGAGCTGCTAAGTGTATGAAATGAAGCTAAGACCTCCACACAACACCTAACACACGATACTTCCTCAGGATGCTAAGAGCATGGATTCTGGGTTAGATAGGGACACACTTAACTCCAAAGGTCAATGATACATTCAGCTCCATGGAATTACCCATGTGAGATCTTACATTATTATTGAGACAGAATTTGCTTACTAGAATTAGAGGTGTCTTAAAAAATTGTAATCGTTTATTACACTAATTAAAGGGAGGGGGGAGAATTAAGTCCAACATACCATCTTTTTCTTGGTATTTGTTTTCATTTGTTCTGACTGACTGCAATTCAGGACCATCTGGAGCCTAAACATAGAAAACCAGCCATTTAGTCAGAAAATGAGTCATTCAGTCATCTCCAAGCACAACCTGAGAAAACAGTACTGTAAATAATTTCATTACTGACCTGTGGAGTACAAACAAATGTGATCAGGCTTACAACATTCACAGTGGGCAGAGAAAGCACTGTGGTTATAACCAACAAGCACTCATCGAACAAATACATGATGACCCACAACTGTAAGACAAAACATTGTGGGAAAAATGGAAAATGTCAAGCATTCCTGCCATTAAAAATATCACTACCTCATTGAGAGGAAAAGGAAAACATGAAAAGCTACTCGTATTGAGCAAGTGATGAATGAACAAAATGTGGTGGATCTACACAACAGAATATTTGGCAATAAAAATGAAATACTGATATATGCTTCAACATGGAGGAACCCCAAAACCACTACGTAAAAGGAACCAGTCACAAAAGACCACATGTTTTATGATTCCACATATTTTACGACTTTTTACTATGTGAAATGTCCACAATAGGCAAATCAGAAAAACAGAGTAGATTAGTGACTGCCCAAGTGTAGGGAGGGGAACACAGGGATTGGCTGTATATGATTATGGGCTTTCTGAGAGGGGTAAGAACAGTGTGTTCTCACCGATTGAGGTAAGCTGGAGAATGCAACCATCCTAAAACCTACTAAGTTGCACACTTTCATTGGATAAACTTACAGTCTACGGATTCTATCCCAATAATGCTGAGAGAAAACACGAAATGACAAAGCTGAATTCATTACAAGCTGAAAATAGAAATTCTTTTGTAAAAACGTAATAAATGCAAGATTAAATTAAGACTAAATTAATCAGTTGATGTTAAGACCTAAAACACTCGGTGGAATTCTTTTTGTCAAGGGACTCAGGCAGCGACACCTGAGACGTGTGGCCCTCTAGGGTTCAAGAACTTGAGAGGCAAGGCCGGCTCGCCTACCAGCAAACGTGGTCAGACTCACTTCCTCCTTTCCTGCAAGGCCAAGCCAAGGGGCCTGATTGAATGAATTAATTTTAAAACAGTCATTCTATTGGATTTCATCACCCCAGATCTGAAGTGGACACTGTGGTACCATTCCAGGGATGAGCTACAAAGAACTCCCTGTTGCACCTGCAATCTACAAAAAGCACCAGCACAGGCACATCCACGCCAATAACATCCTACACAGATGCACATTGTCCTCAGGACAGGGAACAGCGAGTTCCAAACCCCAGAAGTGGTGCACGGGTACACACACACTCGCTGGCTGCAGGACAGGACCATGCATTCTCCTCCCTGCATCCGCAACACTGTAGAGAGCTGATCTCCATGGTACAGTGCACTCAGCAAGATGCTAAGCTTACATGGGAGCCTGTATTTTGGAATATGTGGACTCACTGTTTGCCTTAGCAACTTAAGATGGCAGGGCAGATGGCATTCATTTCTATATGGTATCTCCTAGCGTCAGCAAGGGCCTCATGAAAAAGCATTGAAAATGGAAGAGTAAATATGCACTCTTGCAGAAGAACTGCAAGTCAAGGCGGCTGGACCATGTTTGCTCCAGGGACTGGGAATGTAAACCAAATGTCTAATGGGCAGCAGTGCTTCAATTAAAGGCATACGGCATAAGCAAGTCTACATTATTTTGTTTGTGCTATTTTTTAATGAGTCCATCAGATGATACAATCCACCAATTACCTTGGACTCAAAACCATATGGTTTAGACATTACCAGAAATTTGCTGAAAAGTGCTGCTTCTAGCATGAGATAGCAACATCCTCTCAAAGACTGGCAGGAATCCCATAGTACATGTTCTGCTTAGGCTCAGCTCTCTGCCTCCTCCCTCTCTTCATATGCCCTTTTAGCTCCCATAGGGAGGGTTCTTTAATTGGGGAGGAAATACTGTAATACTGTATTTCCTTTCCATTCATTTTTCTACAGCTGGAAACCTCATTCAGTCCTTTGACACCAGTGGATGCCCCAAATAACTGCTGGGTAGTAAGTCAGACAAGTGCCTAGAGCAATCTAGTGGCCCCAGAATTCCCATAAAAGGACTAGATTTGATCCAAAATTGGCCATCCAAATTGAGTAGCAATCTGCAGCTAGGAAACATTTCTTGGAAAAATGAAACATCTACCAAAAGCAAAAAGCCTGCACATGAGAGACAGATCCTTTAAATGTAAGCCTTTCCACTCCATATTTTTTATAAAGAATCATAAAATTTTTATTACTCTTTTACAGCATAAGTAGAATCTCATATTTAGACTGCTTAATATCACAACTGTATATGGAAATGAAAATACAGCAGGACAAAAAACAGTTAAGAGCATGTACTTTGGAGTCAAATTTGGGTTTAGTATACATGGGACATTGGGCAAATTACTTAAAATCTATGAGCCTCAACCTTAGAATGGAAATGATAATACCTCACTCACAAGCCAGTTGGAGGGATTCAATGAGATAAAGTAGGCAAAGCAGTTAGCACACTGTTATGGTTTGTGTCTGAGTGTCCTCCCAAAGCCTCATGCAGTCATGAAGGCTGCTGAGTCTAGCATTTGTGATTGGTTCATTGTCTAGCACTGGGATTAGGGAGTGAGTGGTGCACCTGCCCAGCAGCGAAGCTGGCATGCTATATAAGGGAGGGAAGGAGATGTGCTTTCCCTTTTTTGCCCTGTTCACTCTTGTTACTTGCAGTCACCTTGTTGCCCCTCAGCCACACCACCCTGCCTTGGAGCCAGCCAAATATGAACTGAAACCTCCACAAACTGTAAGCTAAATAAACCTTTCCTTCCCGCATTTTGGGCATCAGGTATTTTGTCTCAGCAACGAGAGAAAAGTAACCAAAACATACACTCAGTGTTCAGTAGTGATGGCAGAGATTGGTACTGTTATTGTTATCATTACAATCATTGTTCAAGAGACCCTTCATTCCTTCTCATTTTAACTACTTTAGTGGGTCTTGTGAGCCACAGCTACCAGGACCAAAATGTAAAACCACTGTGACCTTAAGAACACCACTTTATCTTATCTCAACAGTAAGACTTTCTTGACCAAAGAAAGAATGATAATTGACATTCTACACAATTTCCTGATTTCCTCATGAATGAATGCTAATTAGCATTGGAACTGCCTATTGCAAGTGGCAGTGTTCTGAGTCACACAGATCTAATACAGTACCAACCTTCCCCAACATCTCTTCACCTAGTTTCTACCAGATTTCAACATCTTCCATTAACACTTTCACCATATACACAGGAATTCACTTAAATTGTGCAGATGCCAACTACAGTGCTTAAACACTAGCCACAGAGGGGCCTTGATTTCATGTCTTGGGATCCCTAGTTCATAATGCGGCTGCCTTTAGCACTCTCATATCCCACATCCTCCCCTTCCTGGGTCTGAAAAACCAAATATGCCTCTAAGCATTAAGAGACAGGGACAATCTAACTCCTCCCACCTCATATCATTAACAACTGGCAGTTGGAATGCCGAGGAAGCCTTCCCTGGTGCTTCCAGCATCACATCTAGTACTCTAAGGGCGCCATCTATTCCCAACAGAATGATCACACCAAACTTTTACTTCTAGCATCTTGCCCCATAGGTACAACCTCCAGAAGGACAGGAATCAAAACCTGCTGGTTCACTGCAGGCACCTTTGGTATCCAGATGTCATCATCCATCAGTGCCTGCTACGTTTGTAATGGTTTAAATTAAATTGGATGAGTCCAAGCAAGTCTCAGGAGTTTATCCCTTGCCTTAATATTGGAGGAGAAAACTTACTTTTTCTTTTGACTCTGTCTGTTGAGCAAATATGTCTCTGACGTCAGGAATGTGGTATTGTTTGTTTTTCTTCCTCAAGGTCTGGGAGACCGTCTCCACCCGTTTCTGGACAGCTGCTGCCTGGGTGCGTGTCAGAGTGGACAGAAACACCATGCTTTCCTGGGGATCCTCGGCGGACTCTCCAAAGAGATTGGACAAGCCAGCCTCCTTCAGCCACTCTTCTTCCAGTTCGCCCTCTGAAACAGGAGGAAAAAAAGTGGCTTTTAAATCACGCATTACAAAAACGTCCAATTTTTATAAGCCGTTAAAACTTCTTCCTGAAACTCATCTCTTGTAACCCAACTGTGGCGCTAAGATTCATTATCTGAAACTTGGACAACTGCCATCTACTGTGGCCACAGTGCGATCCAATTGTAGGCGATTTCATATCTAGGCGATTAAAAACTTTTAAATGACTTCACATGTAATTAACCTCCACAACTTCCCTGCAGATTAACTATAGAGGATAAGACTGTTCCCGTCCAGAGACCGGCGAGCAATGAAAAGATAAGTTGCTCCCATCAATTGCACAAGGATGTCAGATTGGGATGTGGACCCGAGGCCGGCGTCCTGGTTCACACTTGGTGTCATCCGGAGTCCCACGCTCCTTTGCAGGAAGGCCTGCTTCTTCTGCTCACTGTGACTGACACAGAACAGGGGAAAGTAGCACACAGCAACTGGCTACTGGGAATTACTCAGTTTCAAATTATTTTTTCTAATCCCACAGTCACATATTAGCTCATATTATTTTTTTTTACAAATTTAAAAAAGCACCTTATTTTCAACAACAACAAAAAAAAGAGCTGATATGAGAAAATAAATAAGTGAATCCATTCAAAACACTGAAAACAGGATTGAAACAGTGATTATAGTCAGCCCTCCACATCCTGCAGGCTGGGTGTCTGATGACTGAACCCAACAGACTGAAAACATTCTTTAAAAATGTATCTGCATTGAACGAGTACAGACATCGTCACTAGTCCTTGAATCACACAGGATAACAACTGCTGTGTGTAGCATTGACAGTGTTTTATGTGTGTCCAGAGATGATTAAAAAAAAAAAAAGCATATGAGATGATATCAATAGGCCACATGCAAATACTATGTCGTGGTATAGAAAAATCTTGAGAATTGTGTGGATTTTGATGTCTGCAGTAGTCTGGAACCAATCACCCATGAATATCAAGGGCTGACTATGTTGTTTAAAATCCAATGGAAATCATGGAAAATTGGAAAGAGAACTAGAGAGATGCACTCCAACCATTATGTTTATAGCAGTGATTTGGGTCCATCCTGCAGCTATGTCACTTTGTCTCAAGATGATTCCATCTTCTCCTCTGTAAACTAAATGACAGTTATTCCAGCCACGTTCTAACCCAAGCTGAGGACAGGGTAGGGGAAGAGCTTCACAGAGCACTATCATAGCCTGTGCTGCATGGTAGGGCATGGGCTAAGCTGTGTGCATCCTTCTACACTACGGAAATTCCTTCATGGCAGAAATCAGGGTTAATTACCCTGGCCGCCAGTGTGAGGTTCTCTGTTTATTGACAAGAAAAAGTCAGTTGACTATTATTATTAATGTTGTTTGGGTAGAGCTCGGTACAGATACACAAAACCAAATTGCCGGAGGAAAAAAATAACTTGAATTGCTATGACAAAGAAAACAAAGAGTACCATAGAGAGTCATTTGTTTCATTTTAACAAATAGAAGTAAGCTCGAACTGTATAAGGCTTTAAAAAAAAAAAAAAAAAAAAAACCAGTGTGGGCATGTAGAAAGCACTGTGGCCAGTCTTCTTGATGACCACATTGTACATGATAATTTTTTTTTTTTTTTGAGACAGGGTATTGCTGTGTATCCCAGGCTGGCCTCAAACTCACAGCAATCCTCCTGCCTCGACTTTCCAAGTGCTGGGATTATAGGCATGCACCACCATGCCTGGCCACTATTATGTTTAACTTTAGAGAATTATCAAGCAACTAGCAACACGTGGCTTAAATGCTACTTCATTTTACTAAGCAGACCACTGCTCTGCTGCTTCCATCTTGAAACACTGCAGGCTAAGAAACAATAGTAATGATCACAAATAAACTTGACTTTACTACTAACATATTTGGTGACTAAGGCAAGAAAGTTGAATCGTTTTTTTTTTTTTTTTAACAAATCTAAGAAATGTTACATCAAGAAAAAATCCTCAACTTTTAAAATTATTATTGGATTATTTTCCAAGCAATGGTGTAGCAAAGGAGAAAACCCTATACAGATATTTCTAATTAACTCCATCCTGAATCATTTAGTAAAGAAGTCATTCCATTGAAAAGGAAATCTCTTAGCAAATGACAAAGCACGGACCCATGGACCTTACTATTGGCATTCATTACCAAAACATATAGAACTTACAAATTTAAGGATGACATAGAAAGAACACTAATATAGTAGGCGCCAAAACTGAGCATACAAGCTTGGTGATTGCTTAAATTTAAGAGATGAAAGGAAATTGAATGAAATTTAAGAAAAAAACTAAATAGATTACTACATGTTTTTTTGCACAATACAAGTATAGTGGCACATAGTGCGGCAAATCTGGTTGAAAAGAGACCTGAGAAAAGTTATGGGACAAATACAAGAAAGAGGCAACTATAGAAGTTAAAAATGCCCATGCCATCTTTTGATACAGATCTGTATTCCTTAGATTAGTCAGTCAAGCAGGCAGTATGGCATCCAGTCTGGTATGCTGTACTCTGAACGATAAAATGAGTATGACTACAACATCTGAAAACCACCCACAAAAATTGTTTTGATAAATTTTCCTTCTAGAAATGACTTAACTAGAAACAAGGTATCCTCAACTCTTTGAAAGGTTTCTACCCTGTAAAAGCGCAGTGAATTTTCTCTGTTCTTCTCAAATGCAAAAAAAACTACAGCACGTGAGTTGAACTTAGAAGCTAGCAGGCCATAAATCAATAAAAGAAAGATTGAAAGAAATCAAGTAGACCTCTAGAAAATACTATCACTTCACAATCAGGACCTTTCCATAAACATCTACATTTCCTGGAGACCAAACAACTATGTGGCAGGCGTGTTATCAAATGCAGTTTAGATGATTTCAAAACCAAGCTTAACCCTTAAGAAATTTGGACATAGTTGGCTTAGCCTACAGAGTCTAACCAGAGGTAGAAACTACGAGAATTTACTCAGGCCTCTTGTAGGGGGCAGCTATGTCCATATATCTGCCACAAACAATTTTCAAGTTGAAAGGCAACTAGTAGTATCATCTTTTGGTTGTTATCGTCCTCTCTATGTATCCATTTTCCACAAATACATACACCAACGATGACAGTTTTATTTATTTAGTTATTACCATCAGGGATTTTGACAACCACCACCTCCTGAGCTTGTCTGTTTTCACTAGATTTCTTGATATTTTCTAGTTCTGTCCAGTAGTCCTCCATAGACATTTCATCCAAGGAATCCTGGGAACTCGATCGATCGAATGGAGGCTTCTCGGTAACTTTGGTAGTGCTTTCCTGGCTCATGGTGTATTGGCCATACCTGCAACTATAAATTCAAAAGAAAACATGGTTCATTTTAGTGCAAGAGGAAGAAGTCATACAATTTTCAAAATATAACTTTGGGGAATTTGGAAATTCCTTAAATTTTCCTTAATAAAACAAAGGAGAGACATACTTTGAAACTGTTTCCCTTGGGATGCTACTGTTTATAATATGCTTGTAGAACAATGAATTTCAAAACTATGGTGAAGGGCTGGGGATACAGCTCAGAGGCACAGCACCTGCCTGGCAAGCGCAAGGTGGTGAGTTCAAACCCTGGTACCACAGACAAAAAAAAACAATGGTGAAAAACAAAGAGCAACATAAGAATTTACTTTTCCATGAATTTCCATTCTCTAAGACATATAGAGGGTGATAGCTCACATTACCTTAAATTACTTTAAGACTCACTTAAATCTAAAACTTTGTTTCTCAGAAAACAATAGTATAAATATTGATTATGGGCTATTAATGAATAAAATTGAGAAGCAGTTTTTCCAATATTTAATATTTATCACTTACACTTATAAACCAAATTCAGTCAACTCTTATATAGCAAGCACCTTCAACCAATGAATACAGTATTATTGGAACTACCATATAAATAGAAGCATGATTTATTAAATCTGCTGCTGTACGTATTAATAACTTTTAAATGAGGTTGAGCGTTGATTTATTGGCAACCGCTCAATTATGGCAACAACAGCCTGGGTTACCTCAAACATTTATTTTACATATTACCTATAAAGAAAAGAATAAAGTGAATTAGAGTATTTTGTGACTTCAACTATATTTTCTTTATAATTCACATCTATCCTACTTCTAACACTGAATTAAAGGAGCTTATAACTAGTAGAAATATTAATTTTTGTTTCGTTATTTATAGAGTGAGGAAAAACAATTACCTGAAAGCAGAAATCTTTCTGCTATGGTGTCTTTCCTTTATATACAATATTTTCTAAAAAACAAAATTTGAGTGGAAACAATAATTGGTGAAAAAGTGTTTTAATATTCTAAATTTGAATTGCTTTTTTATTTCCCAAGAAGGGTTTCAAGGAAGTAATATGTTGCTCAATTAGTTTTACATCCTGTACAATTTGAAAATAAAAAGAAATAAAATTCTTTAATAGCATGTGAACAAACTCACATCTAAACTGGCCTTTCCCACAATTATTTAAAATACTAGAATTTTAATTCTACATGAGGGAGACAGTCACTGAACTCTGGACAAATCTACCCAGCAGTTTAATTCTAACTAGTTTGTTAGAAAAAGGCAAAGAACTTAATTGCCTATTGCTGCAAATATGCACAGTATCACTGAATAATTATCTGTGATACGTTAATAGGCCAGTTTCATTCCCTTAAAGATGGTTCTCTCTGCCTTGCTTAAGCACTTCATTAATGCTGTTCGCAAGAATGAATAAACAGTCACTATCATCTCTCCCTGGAAACAACCTTGGGCGGTGATGGGTGGATAGGGACTAGGGCCAACAAGAATTCTGGCCCTGTTTGTGAACCTCTTTCCTTGAATCTCCATTGTCCATTGTTTGCCTCCTCCATCCCTTAATTTAAGGGGTACTTCCTTCCTCCGTGGCCCCAGCATCCTGTTTACCTCACTGTATCCCCCCTGCTCCCCTGCTGTGGCCCTGGTGGTCACTACACAACCAACATTTTCTTCAATGACTTTCATGTCTGATTCTTAAAGTATGAGTAAAAAAGTCATCATTCTCTTAAAAAAAGACTTTTAAGTTTCAAGGAGCCCTAGAATCATAGTCCTAATCCTGCCTTACCAAGATAGCTAAAACTAATTTATAGACTGTCTGCCAGATTCATTTTTATTTCAAATTGAATTGTCAAATAAATAATGCTCTATCCTTGATTTTGTTTCTGTCATTTATTTATTGACGTATTTATTTTTGGTGTAATATTGGGGATTGAACCCAGGGCTTTCACACTGAACTACATTCCCAGCATCTCCTCGTTGTTTTTGTTTGTTTGTTTGTTTGTTTTGTTTTAACTATTTGAGAGCATCTCATTAAGTTTTCCAGTCTGGACTCAAACTTGTGATCCTCCTGCCTCAACCACCTACAGTGGTAGAGTTTATAGCTGGGTGCCATCATGCCTGGTTTTTACTTCCCCTTATAGTACAAAATAGGTTGCCTCAGTTTGTTTCTTACCCTCGGTCCCAATGAACCCCCACCCCAGGAGTCCACAATAGTACTGTGAACTGTATGGAGTATAATGACTAATGTCAAATAATTTGGTTTATCTGCTCACAGGAAGGAGGTACAGTTGAACTAGAAATATGTTAAGCCTTTCATTCCTGAAGGAATGTGTTTATTCTGGCAAGAGTTTTCCAGTATATTTCCATTAAGACAGTGAGGGCACTGAGTAATAGCATTGTTACACAAAATACACCCATTCACCTGTATCAAGCCCTGCTTTCAAAATATGCATAAAGCAAAACTCTCACAGCTTAGTGCTGATGAACTGACTCAATATTTTGACTTTAATAAGATTCACAACCTGAATGAGGTTTTACCCACAACCTGAAAATACTGAGTCATGGATTTCTTTTTTCTTTTTTCCCTCCTTGTCCCCTCACCCCTTAGATCACAGGAAAGTATGGCAAAAACACATTTTCCATTTAAATATGCACCAGGAATCAAGTGCCAGGAAGAGGCGGAAGACATTCAGTAGCCAACTCCCCACCTTAGCTACCCTCTCATGTATTACTTTTCTCTCAAAATGTAAGTGAACATTTTTCCAGGGCTTAGCAATCAGCAGTTGCAGTTTCTTTCCTTCTTGGGATCTACTCTGCTTTATGCTTCAGACAAGCAATGGCTAAAAGTCTGGAACCTTCTTAAAACTTCCCTGGTACGTGGCCAGCGGACCAATTTCCTCTTTCCTGCTTTTAGGGATATGTTATTTGATACCTCGCTCATTCTGAAATTTGGGTTCAAAGCCATAAAGCAACATCTGCTGGATGTAATGAACTGCAGAACAGAAATATTTTACATTTCCAAAGGATCCAAGCCAGCATGCAGTGCAGAAATAATCAAAAGAACACGGTTCACACCACAGGCAACTATCCATTACCTCACCTGACCTACTGGCAAGCAACTATTCCAAGTTCTCTTCCCTCTCTCCCCGCTCAGAATCCCAAGTGCCCCATCCACAACTGGGCTTCCAACTCTCTGCTATTTCTCACCTCCTACAACTGTCAGAACGCAACTGGAGCGAGTCCTCTAAAAGAGGTCACCTTTGCTGCTCTATAGAGACCCGCTTCCAGCTCATCCAAGTCCAGCTCTTTCCAACACACCACGGAATATTCACCTGTCTTCTGTGGTGGGCACCGACACCTCTAGCAAACACTCACTCCACACACTCGTACACATTTCTCCTTTGTCGTCTTGCTAAAATGTCCTTCATGCTATATTTAATTTTTAGAACTAGAGATTTGTTCTACTGTGTTTTCTCTAGACATGCATTACCTCCTCTCTCTGTGATCATTTTTCCTGCTGGTCAGTGAATTTCAAAGGTATTGATATTATTCCAAGTATGGGTAATGCCTGTTATTTATTTCATTGTAAAGAATATGAAACTGCTCTGTGCAATACGTTCCTCCCTAGGAGCTGGGGGGGCGCATCTCATGACACTTCAGTCTACTGGAAGATAGCAAGCTGATCAGTGATTCACCCCACCACAGGAGAAGTCAGCATAGAAACGGAAATGTGTGGAGTTGAGGGGCCTATGGGCCCAAAGACAAGGTCTCTACCCAATTTTTGTCTATAAAATGGGATATTAACAACAGTGGGAGTAGGGGAACAGAAGGTCATTGGTTCAATTCCCAGAATTTCAAAACCAACCAACCAACAAACCAAACATGCAAAGATCACGGCAGCTAGTACAGCTGCTAATTTTTACTGCTATTACATAACTGACGATCACCTAGTTTTGTTTGTTCTGATGCTGGGACCTGAACCCAAGGCCTCATGTATGCTAAGTACACACTCTATGACTACACACAACCACACCCACAGTCACTACCCACCCACACAGTTTCCTAAGGTCACCTTTGCCCTCTCCTTAAGGTTCAGAGGGATCAGTTATCCTATGGGACAGTTCTCAGTGTTTTGGTCCCAGAACCCCCTTACATACTTAACATACTTTAAAGTCCCCAAAGAGCTTTTTGCACATGTGTGTGTGTAATCTCTGATGTTCCTAACATTTGATATTAAAACTGAAACAATTATGAAGACTACTCATTTCATAAGAACAAACAACTCTGGTATCAGATTTAGCATAATCAAATAAAAGAGAATAACCCCCCCCAAAAAAGAATAAACATCTCAATATAAATATGTTTTGGAAAAAATAAATCTCCCAACCCACTTTCTCCCTAAAAAGACAAGTAGTGTCATTTTACATTTTTGAAACAGTCTTTAAGGCCCAGCTTAATAAAAGGCATCTGGATGCTCATATCTGCTTCTGCACTCAATCATCTGGAATATTAGGCAGTGTGTCGCCTCTGGGATGCTGCACTGCATTCTCGTGAGAGAATCATGGAGCAAGGAAAGAACACCTTAGCGATATTATGAAAACAGTTTTGATCTCCTAGGCCCCTACAAAGGTGTTGAGTCTCTCAGATGTCCAGGAACCATGCTTTGAAACTCACTGCTCTACAATTCCTCATAAATACCACCTAGTGGATCTGAAAAAGCACTTTCCAATCCCACGGGCAGAGCTCCAGAGAGTTCTTCTGAAAGACCAGACGTGTTTCCTTGGTGACTCTTAACCTAACTCTGTTTACTTTAGTTTGGTTTCGCAGCCTCTCATAAAAACTGGGACTCACTCCAGCGATACATCCATAGCTCACTTATACGCTAGTGACAAGGAATGAAACTGTTACAGGCAACTGAGTTAGACAGAAATTTTATAGGCAGTCAGACAGGGCTAGGCCCTCAAAGGAGCCAGCACAGAGGACCAGAGGTCTTGTGACCTTGGAAGAGATACACACCTCTTGATGTGGGCCAGATCTCAAGACAGAAGGCAAAACAAACGCAACCACACCCTAAGTATAAGCATTAGGGATTAGGGATGGATCATCTTGAGAAGCCAGGAATTACCGTTCCAATTCCCTAATCTGCAAGAATGCTCGCTTACTACGTGACTCGCTTCCCAGTTTGTCCTTGATTTGGTCAATTTTACCTAAACAATTAATCTTACTGGTTGACCACAGTTCTGTCCCGCCTCAAGCCCATCTGCTTTGCAAGTTCCCAGTTTTCCCCATCAGGGTTTTGCTCTATAAAAGTCACTAGAAAAGACAGAGTCTTTGGCAACCCACTCGGGATCCCTTCTGTCTCTTAGACAGAAGCTTTCTTTCTCTCAATAAATATCTTCTGCTCTTACCCTCTGTTGTTCCTAAAATTCATTCTTCGATTTTAGAGAACATGAACTTGTGTCAGACATATAGTAGGTTGGGAGTTTCATTCCCCCATATCATTTGGAGGTCTGAGATCATTCTTCCTATATCATTTGGAGGTCTTACACCGAGATTGTTTCCCTATATCATTTGGAGGTTCTTCCACCGAGATCATATCCTTTATCAAAACCATCACTTAGAAAGCCTGGCCTTGCCCAGGTTTTCAACGCTTGGCTCAGAGCCATCACATGTAAAGGGGGAGTAGGTCTCCCCACTTTGGCCGGGTATTCAGATGTGGCTTCCCTTACTATTCCTTTGCTATCTACAACCTCTCCCTGAAACCACCTCAAGGTAGATTTACTGGGGACCAGTACGTGTCTTTCAACTCATTGAACTATCTGGTCCAATTTCTACTTTTTGTATCCCACGTTGTTGGGACTGAGTAAACAATAATCCAAAGGAGGATTTTTTTTTTTCATTTTTGGCAGGCTAAGCAGTTTAGAATGAAAGGAAATTAGAAGGCCTTAGAATTGACCTCTGAAACAAGGCCTTTCTAACTTTCTCCTTTCTTCCCTTGTCTGACTGAAGGTCCCTTAACCTACATGAAACGTCTGCCAAAAGTACAACTGTCTTGAACTTGCTGCCCTAGGATTCTCATCAAATAACCAGAGAAAATGAACCCACTGTGGAGAAGAAAGAGGCCAACAGCCCTCACCATACCCAAGGAGGCTGCACCGATTCTGAGGCAGCTCTGAGAGTAGCCAACACTGGTTCTCAGTCACAGGAGGCCCCTCCTCCTCACTCTGGCCACCTTCCCCACAGCTGAGAGGAACAGGGTCACAGGCCAGGGCATCCTCTTTTCTCCTAAAATCACCACTACACCTCTAAAAGCACCTACAGTCCCATCCCCCATCCTCCTTTTGCCTATGACATGTGTATTTAAACTTTAACTGTCCTCACATTACATGCTGTCACATTCGTGTTTATGTTACACATATCTGTACATCTTTTCTCCTGTTAGTCTGCCCATTGTGAATGTGACTCAGTTCAACTCCAGAGAGAGTGCAGGGACCTCCTCAGCCCCTCCAAGGCCCACTGTGACACTGTTAGAGGCAACTGAGTTAGACAGAAATATTATAGGCAATTAGACAGGGCTGGGCCCTCAAAGGAGCCAGTGCAGAAAACCAAATACCTTGCATCTGTGGGGGGTGGGGGGAGATAGACACCTCCCTTGCAGACCAGACCTCAAGACAAAAGACAAAACAAAGGCAACCACACCCTAAGTATAAACATCAGGGACTGATACTCTAAATAGTTCTTTATCACCTTTGGGAAGCCAAGAGTCACCATCCCAAACCCTTACAGAAAGACTGACTGCTCTTTAAGCATTCCCGCTTGCTATGTGACTCGCTTCCCTATTTGTCCCTGATTTAATCAATTTTACCTGAACAATTAATCTTATTGGTTGACCACAGTTGTGTCCCTCATAACCACCTTGGGAGTTCCTGTTTTCTCCCTCACCTTAGACCTGCCTCACCTCATGGTTTTTGCTCTATAAATTCCCTAGAAAAAATAGAGTCTTTGGCAACACACTCAGGATCCCTTCTGTCTCTCTCTCCAATATATTTCTTTCTCTCAGTAAATATATTCTGCTCTAAACCTCTGTTGTACCTAAAATTAATTCTTTGATTTTAAAGAACATGAATATGTACTGAACATCTAGTAGATTGGGAGTTTCTTCCCCCTATATCAACACTTCATACCCTGTCTGCCTCTTGCTCTGTCCCGTCCAGAGACATTTTTGTGGTGCAAAGTATTTACTTTTGAAGTCTACTGATGCAAGTCTCTGGCTTTGTGCTTCGTGTTCTTGGAAGTTCCTATTAACACAGATAGCACACCTGGGGCCATGGGGTCACTCCCCTCTACTCGCCTGAACCTAGGCAGCACTGGGGGCCAAGTCTGCAAACTTTGTCCTAAGGCTTACTTCCCAAGGGCAGAGATAAGAAAAACAAAGACCCCTGTGTGATGCCCTGGAAAACTGCAAAGCCCCAAACCAGGAGGCCTGTGCACCATATCCTCAGGCATGAATACGTTAACCTTTCTTCACCTGGAGCTCATTGAAAGCTTGTGCATACGTACTGCATCTCATATATCCAATTACGGAAGAGTGCGTCATGGGAAAGGACACGCCCAGCAGACAGCTTAACATGACTCAGCACTCTGCCAATCACGCTGTCAATCTTGTTATTGAAGAGCTAATGGGAGGCACCCTACACCTGACAGAACATTTTAAATCCCTGAATTCAAAACCGTCAGAACCCCTGCCGCTTTCCTTTTGTGGACACAAACTTATTCACTGCGACAGTCACCGAATTAATCTTTGTTCATCTAAGAACCTAGGAACCAGTTCTGGACCCCATCACCCAGGGCAACATCATCTTGTTCTTTATCTTCCCTTTATTTCCCTTTAGGACACAAAACTACTGGATTGGGGAGCAAAAGAGAGATGATGGTTTATTTATTTTTTCTTTTTGAAAACATAAAACAGAATGAATTATGACCAACCTTAACGACTAAGTGTATTTGAGATAAAGTCATATTTATTGAAACTTAAACTTCAGTATTGGATGTTAGAGATTTAGACCTTTCTGATCATATTCCAGATGACATAATGAGGACTCATGGTTAAATCCTCCCCAAACTCAGCAAAAGGATGATAAAACTAAGATCAAGATCTTGTTTTTAATTTAGTAGTTATTTTACTATACCAAACAGATCAAAAGAATAGAATTTGTTTTTTACTCATCAGATACACCCATATTTCTGAGTTTATATTGCATGTAGCTGGGCCAAAAGAGATATCATTGTTATAGTCTATAAATATCATTAAGTGACCATTATATTTATCAAGAGACAAATACACTTAAAGATCAAACCACACCTCTTGAAAAGGCAATGTATTTGCTAAAACATGTTTGATGTATTGTGAAAATGGCCACACTCCCAAAACTGTTATACAGATTTAAGGCAATCCCAACCAAAATACCGTTAGTATACCTCACAGATCTTGAGAAAACATTCCTTAAATTCATACGGAACCAAAAGAGACTAGAATAGCAAAGGCAATCCTAGGCAACAAAAGCAAGGCAGAAGGCATCACAATCCCTGACTTAAAATTATACTATAAAGCTGATATAATAAAATCAGCATGGTACTGGCAAAACAAAACAAAACAAGACAAAACAAAACAAAACTAGATCTGAGGACCAACGGAACAGAATAGAAGATACAGATACCAATGCAAACACACTCAGGCACCTTATCTTTGACAAAGGGGCCAAACATGTTCACTGCAAGAAAGATAGCCCCTTTAATAAGGAGTGTTGGAAAAACTGGCTTTCTACATGCCAAAGACTTAAACTAGACCCATGCCTATCACTATGCACTAAAGTTAAAATGGATCAAAATCTAAATATTAAGACAGAAACACTAAATCTACTAGACGACAAAGTAGGTAGAAATCTCGAGAACATAGGGGTAGGCAAAGAGTTCATGAACAAAAACCAAACTGCATGGAAAGTACTTCAAAGAATCAACAACTGGGATCTCATCTTATTAAAAACCTTTTGTACATCCAAAGAAATCAGCAACACAGTGAAAAGAAAACCCATGGATTGGGAAAAGACTTTTGCCAACTGTCCCTCAGGCAAAAGATTTCTATCTAGAATGTATAGAGAATTGAAAAATATCAGGCCCCTCAAATTCAAACATCCAATTTAAAAATAGGCATCCGAGATGAATACACAATTCTCAGATGAAGAAATACAAATGGCAAATAAATATATGAAAAATGTTCAACATCATTGGCCATTCAAGAAATGCAAATTAAAATAACACTGAGATATCATCTCACCCCAGAAAGAATGTCTAACATCAAGAGTTGTTGGGTAAAAAGGAACCCTTCACCATTGTTGTTGGGAGTGTAGACTGGTACAACCACTGTGGAAATCAGTGTGGAGATTCCTCAAAAAACTAAGATTAGAGGTTTCATTCAACCCAGCTATTCCCCTTCTGGGTATTTTCCCAGAAGAATTGAAAATATCATACTACAGTGATATATGTGCACCCATGTTTATAGCAGCCCAATTTATAATAGCCAGATCCAGGAAACAACCCAAATGCCCATCAACTGAGGAATGGATATAAAACATGTGATATTTTTATACAATTGACTACCACCCAGTCATAGAGAGTAACAAACTCGAGGTTTTTATAGGTGAATGGATACAACTAGAAACAATACTCATAAGTGAAATAAATCAGACTTGCATGTGTAAACACTGTATTGTCTCATTAGTGTTAGAAACTGAAAGTAACTAAGATCCAAAAGTTATAATAGATATAGTAAAAGGGAAAGAAACTACTCAAAGGGAAATTACACAGTTTGATCAATTTTGCATTCCTGTATCTGGTAACCTGAGCAGCTATTTTGAAGATAACAACATGCAATATAACAACTATTATTAAATTCCTATCATTTTGGTTTGAAATCCTGTATCACTAGTGTTTCTTCTTGTCATTTTGCTTTTGTTGTTTTTGTTTGCTTCTTGATTTTTCTGTTTCTCTTTTTAAAAAATTTTTTAAATGTTTGGTGTCATATTTAGGCATGGCTTCCAATGGAACACATTTTTTAAAAAAAACTTCGCTCAAATTTAAAAATTTTTAAATATTTTAAAAACTCACCTTGCTTCTTCATCTACATCTCTATGTTGAAACCAAAAGCAAACTTCTGAGATGTAGAACTTTCTCTTTCACTGCAGCAGTGATATTAGAGAAGTAATCACTACCATTGTGCCCTGGTAAAGCTATTAACACTGTGTAATGGCTCTGTCCATCAGAAGATGCTCAGTTTGAATGACTATGAAGAGCTGTAGCCTATGAATGACCCAACTCATTTTCTTTCCCTTGGAAGTGAATGCCTACTATTGTTTAGCTCAGAGCAGTAATTATTACAAGTGGCTCTAACATCCAAAGGAAAGAACACTAACAATGCCTGAAGGCAGTGAGAAGTAGATTAGAAAGCAATGCTAGGACACCACACCCCATACTCCAGGAGCCATCAGGACTCAGGGAAAAGTTTCCCAGTTTCTTATACCCAATCCACCTGCTATAGTTTAAGGACCTAAGCTTAGTACCATATTTCATGTAAACTAACCTCTTATGTTGTGTATAAACTCACCTTTTACATTCTGGGAAAAAAAAAAAACTGACTCATTTTCTTTCACAAGTTTTTTTTCTTTAACAATAAAAAAATCATTTAATGTCTTGTAGGAGTGCTTTGTAGTTTTTCAGTGTCTACCCAGGTTTGACACACAGTGAAACTATGGTCATTATGGTTTACTCCAGTTTGTTCTGGCCAGCTATACAGCCACATAGAAATCAGGTACTGGTAGCTACTTTGCATCTGAGCATAAGTCTTCCAGTTTGATCTGTTCTCCACTGTCATCATTCAATTTCATATCTTGGTGCTATTCTCTGTGAGGGTTAGAGTAACTCAGGTTTATAGATTTCCCAAATCCCTTCCACATCTTACACTGTGAGGATCTGCTCAAACTTGTGTTGCTGCCACCAAACCCTGTGCTCTCTGAATCAAGAAATCATGGTTGGTTGGTTGGTTTTGTTTTGTCTTTTCTTTCATCTTGGTATCCCGGGTTTAAGCTGTTATAATGAGCCAAGGGATATTTTGCTCAATTTAGAGGGAAATCAGAAAATTATCATGTTTCCAGGAGATCCCCAGCTCCTACATCATCGGTTTGTTGACTTATCACAGAAAAAGAATTTCAAGGCATGCCAGTGAGAGCCATCAGAAGACAGATTCATTAGAGTTAGAAAGTAAACAAAAATAGAAAAGGGGCTTTAGCTTGAGGAGCTAATGGAGGTGTGGTTCTGATGATCACATCAGCCCTTTCACAAAGAGCAGGACTAGTTTTTATACTTTCCCTGGGGTAGACTAGAGGCTAGTAACTTTTCCTTAACTTGTAAGTATGGCCTCACGTGTCAGGGACTTCCTTCTAGTACAAGACAGGCACAGGGCCATTTCACCGCAGGAGATATCCTGATATCCACCCCCAGCACACCTAGTCCTTGCAGGAAGAGTAGAAGAATAAAGGGGAAAGCGTATTCATGCATCATCAGCAAGGCAAGAGGGAGAAAAAGAGATGTCACCTTATTTAGCATGTAACAGGTCATGAATTAAGGCCACAGAATTTTACACCTCCTGCCCCGTGAGGATGTCAGTCCTATTACAAAGCAAACCACTTGCCACAGCACAAGCTCAAAACCATTTAATTATGTACTGAATTATTGCTGCTTCTGAAATAATGTTCCTTTCATTTCAAAGAATTTTTTTTTAATTTCATTGCACAAAACTACAAAGAAACAAGATAGAAATGTGAAAAGTAGCCAGCAAAGAAATCAGAATTGGAGAAATCTTAACATTAATAAGATAATTGTTCTGTCTCTGTGACTCTACTCTTAGAGGTTTAGTCTAAAAAGGAGACTGCCTAGTGGGGAAGTGATGCATGCCTGTAATCCCCACACTCGGGAGGCTGAAGCAGGAGGATCACCACAAATTCAAGGCCAGCCTGGGCTACATAGTAAGTTCAAGGCCAGCCTGAACTGCATAGGGAGACCCTGTCTCAACAAACCCCTCCCAAAAAAAGTAGGCTTTGTAAAGAAACAGAATATATAAAAAGAAGGACTAACTTCATATCAGACTGCAACTAATATTAAGTCACAAACAAGTTCTGACCTACAGTTTTTTAAACATACGTTCCAATGTTATATTCTGGCACCTCAATCTCTGAAACAACTGAGTACTAAAAGCCTTACCTTATGTTGAACACTGTATCAGAGATGTCTATTCAACCAAGCTCTTCAAACCTTGTATTATGAGGTAGATGATAAATAACATTACCACCAGGTACAGTGTGCAATTTCCAGTTCTTTACAGAACCAAAAGCCTGACAACCCACTAAGACCTCTGAGTAAGCACCAGCCTGACACTCTTTAGGCTTCACTGTGGTTCACGATTCATTCCCCAGTGAGACTTTCACTTCCTCTCGGGCTACTATAGCCACTGCTACTCACTCGTCCTCAACTCTCCCCCTACTCAAACAATCATTCCCCTACATTCAAACCAGTAACTTGAGGTTATCTCCATCAACTCCAGGCTATGGTTTCAACATTCACGTGCTCTAAAATTCATATGTTAAGATCGTAACCCTCAAGGGGACAATATTCGGAGATGGGTCCTTCGTTGAGGGATCAGTGCCCTCATAAGGGAGGTTCCAGAGTCGCCTTGCACCTCCCCCCATGAGGACACAGTGAGAAGGTGCTGTCAAGTGACAAAGCAGCCCTCACCAGACAGGGAACCTGGCAGCATCTGTCTTCATCTTCAATATCTCAGCCTCAGGTGGTGAAACTTTTCATTGTTCCTAAGCTCCCCGGTTTTGGCAATCTTGTTTTAATCGAATGGACACACCGTGCTAAGGCAGCCATCCTGGAAGCCTCCTCTCCCCTGACTGTTGGTCACAGGCCTCTGCCTTTGCTTGCATCCTACCCGAGCCCATTATTAAAGCTGCTCTTTCCTGAGATGGAGCTGGCTTCCTCACAACTGTGGTGTGCTTGGTTCTTGTCTCACCACAGTCATGTGGCTCCCAAGATAGTTATCAACCACTGAAATGTTTGTCAACCTGTTATCCATTTTTCCAGTACTACACACTATTCTTTTCTAATTTAAATTTATTGGTACAATTGAGGTATACGTAATGACCACATTCATTATAGGAAATTTGTATGTGTACATGATACATCTTGTTTCCCCTGTTTTTTCCCCAGTACTATTCTAATATTAAATTTAAAAATAAAGCTAGGTGTTTTGCTCATAGGATCAAGAGTTTGAGGCCAGCCTGGACTACATAGCAAGACCCTATCGCAAAAAAGCAAAACCTAAAATCTCTACTTAAGCAGAAGCAATATGACACTTGGTCAAAATGCCATTCTATGTGGGGATATGAAGCAGTTTAAGAAATCCAAAAGCAGTTCATGCCCTTAAGAGTTCACTCCCAGGCCAAAGACAAGACTGTTGGCTTTCTACAATAAGTTCAGCTTCAGGATTGCTCCTTCAGTTTCTATCCCTCCTGTTCTCTGCTTTCCACCCTGCTCAGCCCCTGTAAAAAATTTTTTTTAAAAATAGAGGTTGCTTGTTCTCTACCTCCCTCCACAAAATGCCAGATGCTAGACCAATCTTCCTGAGCCCCAAATTCTGCAGTGGCCAAAGCTCCTAGGACATATCCCAGCCAAATCTGGTACAGATGGTCCCTGTATCCCAAGAAAGAAGGGTAGAAGAACTTGTCTCATAACGTCATCCACATCAGAAGAGATCAATCAGTATCACTGAACAAAGACTGGACTCTCCAGGGGCCAGAGCAGCTAGAATAAGGACTAAAAGGAGAAGATGAAAAGGAGAAGAATTCATAGCACCCTCCAGGGCACCAGTCAGTATTTGTGCAATGGGTACCACAGGCATGGAAGCCAGCCTTGCTGATGGCATCAAAAATAAATCTTCCTTCACTCTCTTGCTAGGATACATGGACACAAACATCTAAGCTCTCAGATACTCTAGGGTAAAGACCCAAGACTTCAAACTTTTCCTTGTTCTCTTTTTTTTCTTTAACTCAGTTGTTTGGGGGCCAACTATTAAAGGTTCCCACCTCATTAATACTTCATTTATTTGCTGAAGCACAATGTATAAAGTGACATGCACAGCTTTTATTAGGCAAATATTATAAAACTCTGAGCATGCATTCATTCATATGCCAACCAGTATAACACAAGGTTAATTTCTTAATCCAAAGGCTTTATTACAAATAGAAATTTCACTAAACACTGCCTACATTTATGTATTTATTAGTCTTCTTTCTTTATGGATAGTCAGAATTCTGGATTTAAATTTTACTTACAAAATCATTCTAATTATGGTTTAAAAAGAAGTTAACCTACATAATGTTTTTGCTTTGGGTGTTTATGAACACAGAGTCTTGTATGTGAGAAGCATGTACTCTTACCACTGAGCTATAACCCCTAGCCCTTATCCTTTCCATTTTAAGTAATGAAGAGGACACATAAAAGAATGATGGAATTGGAATGACGTTTATACTTTAACATTTTGGTGGGATGACATTTTCAACTTGGGTCCCTACTAGTTAATAATATGAACAAACCACTATGTTAAGACCCAGACATTCTTGCAACCAATATTGACGACCCATTCATTGTCAGGTATGGTATGTGTTGAATACCAAGGTCATACCAGGTTTCAGTTCTGATCTCAGCATCTGCATCTGATAGAGGAGTTATGGGGAGTCAGAACAGTGCAGCACGGGGTGGGCCGGCTTCCAAGCCTGGCTCCATGCTGGATGAGACATCAGTGAGCTGGCACTCACTTCCTGTTAAACACAGCAAAGATGAGGTGCCAAAAAGTGTAAAACATAATTGTAGTACAGTAGGAGGAGGTGAGTAGGGAAATTCCAATCTCTTGCTATACTTTGTTCTAATTTTATAAAGCTTTCTCCAGAGCCAACATTGTCTTTCTGTTGTTTGGTTCAACTTGACTTCCCTCCCACTGAAGCCCACTTCCTCTGACCAAATAAGATTTAATCAGTGCCTTCTTTAAAGTAACCCCTCTTCTGGGATGATTCTAACTCAGCCCTTTTCTACACCCTAAGTTGTTCAATGAACATTGTTACTCCAGTATATTTTTCTCCTACAATTTAAAAAGTAGGGCCTCAGAAACACAGCCTGTAGCACACACATGTTAAACTGCATGTTGAAATCTACTTACAGATAACAACACATCACCTTTGTTCTGAAATTGTCCCTTTGTGCCTTTTTCAGATTGGCTCTTGTTCTGGAAGGGGGAAAGACCTAAAATGACGTTTATTTTAAAAACGTACCTGTTGGGCACAAGCAAAAGGTCCTTGGTCGAGATAACAAAGTTAGAAATCTAATCATAAATGTTTTTGCTTCTTCACTAAAGAAATGAGCACTGTTATTAATTGCTTTCCATGGTTCTGTTTTTCAAAAAGCCTCTGCTGAACATTTGCATTAATATTATGCTAATAAAAGTAACAGGATGCTAACTAATTCCATCTCTTCAGTACAGGATCAGGGAGAGACAGAGAGAGAGAGAGAGGAGATAAAAGAGAGAGAGATTTGAATTTGCATGTTTTGATTGCAGTGAATGGCATTTAAACACAGTCACTTTTGAAAAAAAAATACATATTGGGCAAGGCTGGCAGAATTAATTTCTCCAGTGGAACCATCTAAAACCCAAGTATTTCAAGAGACATTTTGCTTGTAAGTATGAATCTCCAATGACAAGGATGTGCATTCAAACACAGGGCAACCATCTGCATCACAAATACATTTCAGTTCCTCTCTGCAGAAGGAATTCATTTACTGTTGAAGGCCATTCACTTCCACTTCTGAGTGCTTATTCCTCAAAAAGCTTCCAAGTACTGTGAGAACAATGATTAAAAGAGGATCTTTCCATCTGTGCTGCATTAGGCTACAAGGCAGCAAACTCCCCACCCCCCCCGCCCCAAAACACTTTCTGCATAATTCATTGTGCCATTTTAAACCCTAATCAGTGCACTGCAATAAGCGATGGAGAATGCAAGAGAGAAGGAGCATTTATTAGCTACCTCCTAAGCAATCACCCTATCCTCACACAGGGCTACTGCTCCATGAATCAAAATATATACACAGCTCTTATCGCCACTAGGTTCTTTCACCCGAGTGTCTTCATCTTTCTGAGCCCATACGAACATCCCAAGAAAGACTATTCCTTATGCTATTATCACAAGATAATTTGAGAAAGAAGATTCTACTGGGAGACAAAGGAGCTTGGCCTATCTCCAGCTCTACTGTTCATTGTCTGAGCATGATAGATACATTCGTCCTACAAAAGGAAGGACAATACCTCAAGTCATTGCCTACTCTAAAAATTATATAACTAATCTGTTAACACTGACTTGTCACCCACAGAGCTTTCCTTTGGCTTCCAGCTTGCATTTTTCAAGGAAAGAGAAGCTAAGGTGGCAGGGAAGGGCTTCTCTGGGTCCCCACCTACCCCTCAACTATAGCCTCTTTGTTTGGATTTCTTTGAGGAGGCACTGGAAAAGGAATCCATGATTGCAGAAGTTTCAGAAAGCAGCTGCCTCCTGCACCTGAAGTTCAAAACACAAAAACTTTTAAAGTGAGAGAATCCTTACCTTTAAGCACTGAACAGAGGGTTAAGCAGAGGGACTGCTAAAGAGAGCAAGGTTAAGGAAGTAGACTGCAAATCTCATACTAAAATTTCTCACTTTCAATTTGTCATTCCCTAGATCACAATAAAAGAAATGTTTTAACACATATTCATAGGTGATGCCAACAGCTGACATAATGGTATTTGAAAAAAATCATCTCAAAAACACAATTTGAAGAACTGAGTTCACTAGTAGCATCTTCACAGAAAGATTTATTTTTAAATCAACTCCAATGAATGAAAATAGAACTCTATTTAGAGTAAACACAACACTCTCACAAAGCACAGTTGAGAGGTGGTAGGAAACCTTCCAGGGTTGTTTTGAGAGTGATGAGTAAATGTTTATTTTATAACAGTGCTAACCAATAGAAACAAGAGGCCAACAGGAAAGTATTTTAGAATTCTCTAGTTGCCAAATTAAGGAAGTAAAATGAGTCAGGTAAAAATGCTAATATTACACTAACTCAGGCTACCCACAATATTGTCATTGCAACATGTGACCAATGTAAAAAGTGTTACTAAAATCTTACATTGTATTCTAAGCCCCTAAAACTTTAAGAAAAATTTATATTTTCACACCAACTCAGTTTGGGACAGTACACTGCAAGGGTTCAATGGCCCCAGGTGTCTCGTGGCTACTGCGCTGACAGAGTATGACAGAATGAACAAGCCAGGTCCTCCTTGCAGAACCCCACACAGTATGGATATATCACAACTTCCTCCTACTGCTACCATGTGAGAGTTAATGTTCCTTGTCTACAGAGTATTAGTATTTTCACTAGGTCAACAAATAATTACTTAAAACTGACTTTCCTCCATGCTACGCTAAATAACAAAATGCAAATCCATTAGATGGAGTAGACCTAGAATTTCAAAGGTAACAAAGACATGTCATTCTGACATAGAATATTCCAAGTGGAAACTGCTAAGGAAGTGCAGACTGGGGCTAAATGCTTGGAAAGGAAGCACCGAAGTCTCTCTGCATGTGGATCACCCCACGTCTTGTCTCTCTTTTCCTCCTGAAGCATAGGAAGAAGCACTGGCTGAAGTTCTTATATCTATCTAAAGCCTGGATCCTCCAGAAACTAACCCACAGTGAAGACTAGAGCTAATACTACATCCAGAGGCCAGATGAACCTGGTCCCACCTATTTGCTCTTTGAGCCCACCTGCCTTCCCTAAAAATCATTTACTCCCCCTGTAAAACCCCTACAGCCCCCACTTGCTCTCCCATACAAAGAAGGTATCCAAGCTTCTATGTCTCGTTCCTCACCACTTTCCTGTGATGTTCCCCTGTATGTAAATTTGTCTATATGCTTTTTCTCCTGTTGATTGGCCTACTGTTTGGGAAGCAATCTTGTCCCTTATACAACAGTAGCACCAGGCATCAAGGTCATCAAATGGGCAGGATCTGAGATTTGTGGAATCTCACTGTGGCCTTTTACAAGATCCCCACATGACTCTGGTCACATGCAAGTTAGAGAAGAACTGCTCTAGGCATGGGAAAATTGAGATCAGAAGCTCATGAAGGGGTTACTGGCTGGAAGGCAATTTTGAAATCATTAACATCCACATGAGAGTTAAAACTATAGGAGTGAAAAAGAGCTCATGCACAGAAAACAATTTCATACAGGATAAAGGAAGCTGTGTGGCATGGAGGAGGCTGCATGGATGGAACTGAAATAAAGAATCATAAAGGTAAACAATGGCGTGTTAACTACATCATACAAAAACTGAACCAAGAAAAAAATGAAGAGAAGGAGAAAGAAGAGGAGGAGAAAAAGGAAATGAAACCTGAAAAATTAAAACAGCCATCATGGCAAATCCACATTAAAGCCATAAAGAATTTCTACTTATGACTAAGAAGAACTCATGCTAATAGTTCTTAATATTCACGGTTGCTAGACAACAAAAACAAATTTGATGTTTCAAATTTGATGCGGAAGCAGAAGTAAATGGAACGTTAAGAAGTGAGATACAAAATAATGTACAATAGCCTACTAATTTGTAAAAAAGCTGACTATAAAAATATTCACAGTGGCTGCTTTGATGGTATTATGGGTGATTTTGCTTATTCTTTCTACTTTTTCTTTTCCAGGCTTTTGTTAGTAATTATATACTACTTTTTAAAGTGAGAAATCTAAAAATAAAGGCTGTGCTTGTTAGGACAGAGGTAGTGGAAGCAGAAGCAGGACCCGGGAGGTCTGGATCCTGGGCTGGTTTCCCAGGGGCCACCTGGCCACTGGCCATCATTACGCCATGACACACCACAGTCTCCTCAGCTGAATAATGAGGATTTGGAGAACAGGAGTTTCCCTTCTAAGAAGGTTCCTGGCTATGACTGTCGATGGCCCAAGTTGGCAGCCAAGTGAGACTTATTTATTCAACCAGGCTCTCCCAAGACAATGACAGGAGAACACCAGTAACTTCCATTCTGTTCTCCACCCTCGGCCCTCCTGACCTTCTTCGCCCACCAGCCTACCTGAGTGAATAACTTTCCTGAGGTTTTATTCAGAATCCCACAGCTGCTTAGAGCTGGTTTCAAGTCCACAAGGCAGTCGTCTGTGTCCTGTTTCCCAGGTGATGCTGTCATGGCTGCCTGCTGTTGCCAACACACACACACACACACCCTAAATATCAATGCCTTTGCAAGCCAGAGGCCTTCCCAAGATCCACATAAGCTGCTGCTCCCTGAAGCATAAGACCCTCTGCATGCTTCTCATTAGATGTCCAAATGATTAAAAAACCACTGTGCATAATTACTACACCATGCGAAAGCCTTCAAATGCATTTTTAAATGGTTTTACTGCAGGTCACAGAAGCAAAGTCAAGAATAGCAAGCTGTGCTCTTTTATGTGGAAGCTGGTACACATGAATACAGATATGGCAGAAGATCAAAGTGAGCAGACAAGGAGAGCCTGCTCCTTCCGTAGTGACAGCAGCCCAGTGGGAAGGGCTCATCAGAGCACGATGCCTGCTTCTCAGTTCTTCGGAACAAACAGTGTGCACTCCCGCTCTCCTTCTGAAGTGGGTGCAATTAATCTATTGTCATCCTCTTTCCTTAAATTATGTACCAGTATGGATCTGGAGAGGTGCTTTTGTTCCTCCCATGCAGAGGCCCTTCACATTAAATCTCCATGTGCATGAGAATCCCCTTGCTGTACCCCTGCACAGGATCCAAGGGCACATGAATCTAGCCCAGCACATCGACAAGGTGAGCTGTGCAGTTGACATCTACAAGACGCAATTGTCTCTGTGCCTTAAGCAATTGGCATTGGTCAAATACAGAGGCACACTAGGCTGTACTCAACCTGGGTGTGAGGACAGTCTTGATTCACCCCACCAACTTCTATTTCCAACACATTTTAAGCCAAATAAGAAATTTAAAAGCCTAAAAGCTATTGAGAAAAGAGGAAATCCTCAAGCTGCACTTCTAATACAAATGTTCATTTAATTGAGGTTTTATTATTTATACCACTCACTCGCTCCACTATTCAAAAGGTATGTTTGATAATTTGCCAAGAATGATGATCACAAGATGAAGGAGTTATGATTATTACTCCATTTACAGATAAAGAAACTGAGGCTTAGAGAAATAAATCAACAGGGATGCAACAGACAGGGTACAACCAAGGCCCCACGGTCCAAAACCTATGTGGTTATTCACCCTAAAACAAAAAGATTTGCAATTCTGTCCTCAGTATGGGTAACTCGATTTATGATGGATTTTAGAGCCAAGATGGCTCTAGAGATCATTAACTCTAGATCATTCCTCACAGGTTTCTCACAGAGGAAAGGCAGCAAATGCACTGTGATTATCAATATGCTCAAAAAACGGTAAGGAGTAAATACAGAAAAAGCAGAGAGGGGTAAATCCAAGTGATCCACTGTAACACAACAAGATCTTTGCTATGGTTTATACACTGTGTCAACTTGAGAAGTCTAGCAGCTTAATTAAGTAACTCAGCAGCTCTACATCCTGGGATGTAGAGCACAGTTACCTGGTCATTGTTACAATTTGAGAAGGTCAGAAGTTTAACTGGGAGACTCAGCAGGGACCCAGGGGTCTTAAAATATCCTCATCCTGTGCAAAGGAAGGTAAGGAGATTTGTGGATGTTATACCCACCCTGGGTGGGGGGGGTGTCCTGTGTACTATATAAAGGAGGAGAAGAGGCTTGCTCTTCCCCCCTTTTTACTCTGGCTGCTTTTGGCCAGCTGCTGCCTTGAAGTGTTGTTCCTGTGCCATGCCACCCTGCCTTGGAGCCAGCTGATTCTGGACTGAAACCTCCAAAAACTGTAAGCTAAATAAATCTTTTCTTCCCTAATTTTGGGTGTCAGGTGTTTCGTGTCAGCAACAAGTAAAAAGTAACCAAGACAATCTCTAAGACAGGAAGATAAAGAACCAGGTTCAAAATTCTTGCATGAAATGCTTTCCATCCTTTGTGGACCGGACCTCAAAGTCTAGTCCTTAATTACTGAAATGTTAGGGTAACAGAATTAAAAAATTGGGTCATTTTCTTAGTTAATACCCTTGTGTCTAATGTCTATGCCAAAGCTTTAAGGAGGTTTCCTGACTCCCACACAAAAAAGGACATAACCAGGTAACCCCATGAGGACAGATGGTATTCACACAGATGTATTACCCTTCCACCTCATCCTGCAAGGATCATAAAGGCAGGCAATTAATACTGCTTTACAGATCATTATTTTCCCCTTGTGAACTCTGACAGCTCGGTCCACTGACGATCCCTAAGACCAGTGCAAAGAACAACCAGCCATGGCGATACCACCACACTTACTCTTCAACATATTCCCACTTAGTGAGACAACTTTGACACAGAAAAGGGCTGTTTTTACATCTAAGCCTTCGACAGCTGCAAACTAGGGAGACCTTGCAGGCAGAAGTGTCATGTTTGGCAACACACTGCAAGCATTCTGAGACTGTTTTACCACCTCTGTCTCTTGTAACTTATTTCTGTGAGCAGGCGGCGGGTGCTGGGGGACTGGTCCCTCTTAACAGGGCATCTACTGCCCCCATCTGGCTTCTAGTCCCATTGGATTTATGTGACTACCCCTGTTCCACTCCATTCATATTATGGCATTAAAATAACATGGCCCACTGTGTCAAACCCATCCCCAATTAAGGACAAGTGAATTCTACATCAAACAAGTCTTGCTTTAACAAGAAGGAAGCAAACACAGCGGGAGTGAACTGTGGTTGGGTCTTCATCTGAAAAACAGAAAAGTCTGTTTTCCAACTGAAAAATTCTGAACACATTTTTCTTATTCAACTTGTGTAAAAATACAGAAAATTTCTCAGGCAAAAGGACATGAGGGAAGTGGGAACAGGACCCGGGGTTTTGTAAGAGTTATCAAGACTAAAATTTAAAACCCAGTTTCATTCTTCTCCACAAGACCTCAGGGAAATTATCCAGAACTGCCAGCCTCTGAGTCTTCACATTCACTCATTCCTTCAGAACCATTTTTTGAGCAGTTGTTATGTACAAAGTGTACTTTAAGTCCTGGGGACTCAACAGCAAATGAGACAAAGTCCCCACTCTCATGAAGCTGAGAGGGTCGAGGACACAAAATAAGCAAGTAAACAAAAAGACTGCTAGAATTTGTAATAGCTAAATCTTGGAAGCAATCCAAATGCCCATCAACCACAGAATGAATAAAAAAGATGTGGTATTTTTATACAATGGAGTATTACTCAGCTATAAAGAAGGATAAACTTGAGGCTTTTATAGGCAAATGGAGGCAACTTGAGACCATATTCATAAGTGAAATAAATCAAACTCACATGTGTAAATATCGTATTGTCTCCCTAGTGTAAAAAAAAAAAACTGAAAGAGTAGTAAAATCCAAAATGTACAATAGATGTCGTGAAAATGAAAGGGAAAGAAAGTGCTCAAAAGTAAAGAACAACTGGGATAGGGGAAAGGAGAAAAGGAAGAAGGAAAAAGATTATACATATATAGGTATATACATGTGTGTGTATGTATATATATATACAAGATAACTATACCACTAGTCTCTTTGTTTGATTGTTTGATCGTTTTTTTCATGCCTAAATCTTGTAACCTGAACAACTACTCCTAAAAATCAATATGCAATATATTAACTAGTGTTAATTTCCTTTTTCTTTTTTGAAATTCTGTAACATTTCTATCCTTTGTTTTGTTTTGTTTTTAAAATAAAAAATAAATAAATAAAGACTGCTAGTATACCAGGTGATGAGAAGTTCTAGGAAAATAAATCAGGTGGGATAAAAGAATGAGGGAACTGAGTTCCTAGTAATGGGAAGAAAAGACTATGGTAAGGTGCACGGGGGCAGAGGAGAGAAGGTGCAGGAGATGGAGAAGGCAGGTGTAGCGATGCAGATGTTTGGGGAAAGATTGTCCCACACCCTGTAAGAACTTGATGATGTGGCCATTTGCGGACTGCAGGAGAAGAGAACAAGAAGTCACCAAGAGGCAAGCCCTCCCTGCAAATCAGCACCATGTGCAGGCCACCTTGGGAGAGACAGATGCCAGCCTCTTCTGGCGCATGGGCTGGAAAACAAGAAGAGCCACCTCACTGCAGCCCCCACCATAAGCAACCAGGTTATCTAGAGAAACACAGGCTGCAATGATGGCTATTGAGGTAAAATACAATTTAATGCTTGTAGTGTTTAGTGTTTCACTGACTCTGTGGGTCTAAAGCCAGTAAGTAGTCTGATCATGTATTCAGGGGATGATAACATGCAATGTGGCATCTATGGGGGATCTCCTTCAGAGGGTGGTGACCATCGTTAATTCCCTATCATCTTGTTTTGAAGTCTTGTATCATTTTCACTGTTTTGTTGTGTGGGATTTTATTCTATTTTGTTTTGCTTGATTTCATTATATTCAAAGGAATGGGCAGCTATTTCAAAGATAAAAAGATATACTGTGGTAGCCATTTTGGATTTACTCTTATCTTGTTTTGAAGTCCTTTAGTGCATTCATTGTTTTGTTTTTATTGGTTCTATTCTGTTCTGTTTTGTTTGAGTCTTACTAAGTCTGAAGGTATCTGCAGCTATTTTGAAGACAACAACAGGCATTATGGTAACCATTGTGGATTTCATATTGCTTTGGTGTAAGTGTCACTTACACTGGTTTGTTTTGATTGGCTTCATTCTGTTTTATTTTGCTTGTTTTTATTCTCTTTAAAATAAAAATTTTAAAAATTAAAAAATAAAAACAACTTGATGATGTGACAAGTAGAACTCCCATCAGAGCCACAGGCACTTTTAGGAGTATGTAAGCCTCTTCCCTCCCACCTCTCCCTTCCCTGCTTTCGCTCTTCTAAACACCTGTTTAGCTGTGGCCTCCACTCTCTCTCTCTTACATCAACACCAAACACACCAGAGAAAAGCTGATCAAGGGTCAGAAAACCACCTTGAAGTCCACATTCTAACCAATGACAATGCATACCTGTCCAATCCTATATTCGATAAGAGCCAAATCGCCAGTTAACTTTTCAGAAAAATCCTTTCATAATAAAGTGCTCCCAATTACTACAGGAAGGTGACATTTATGACCTGCTCGGTTTTCTGTGGACCTTCCCCATCTTACACAGCTTCCTGAATCTCAGCTGTTTCACCCGGGAAGCCAGAACCAACAATACTGCCCACTTTTGGAGTTGTGATGAGGCCTGTGACTATGCAATTTCCTCATTGCAGAAGACAGGGATAAACCATGTATCTATTTTTATCAAGTTTTTAATAACAAGTTGTAGAACTTAATACTGACCAAGCAGAAGGGAATTCATTAAAAGCCTCCTGGGTGCCTCCCACAATGTCGTGCAGCCAGGAATGATGCCCCAAATGCTGCTTTCCTGTGAACCAGCAGCAGAGACACTTGTGCACACCTCTGAAGCCTGTAGTGCTGGGATTTCAGTGATGGGGAACTCAGCTCCCAGCACAGCTCAGGAAGTAGGGAATTTCTGAGAACAGGTGCTCAGATGGGGACAGCAAAAACAATGACAAGTACTCAAGCACTTTGACATGTAAAGGTTCCTCAGCCCTCTTTGGAGCATCTCCGAGCCCCCCATGCCCCTTTCCTCACTAAGGCCACCCCTGGCCCTCTTGGCACCTTCCACCTTTACACTTGGTGGTCCCGTCCAGGAAGCCCTGCAACATGACTGCAGAGTCCTCTACTTCCTTTCCCCAACTAACTCCTTCCAAAGCTCCTACTTGTAACTGATTTACTAGACATACATGTACACAGACAGACACGAATCCTTTGCAAAACTCAGGGTAGAGATTAAAAACAAATGCAGAGCTGTAAATAACATCGCCTGGTTTGCTAATCATTTCCTATGTGTCTATCTCATTTCACAAACGAGATCATAAGTCCTTCTTGACAGGAAACCCCATTCTGCTCTCCTATACCTATTAGAAGTCTATATCATATTCTTTGCAAATGCTCAATACCATCTCCTCCCTTGAATTAGGCATGAAATGTAGTTTTCATATCGAGTCATCCAATTCACATACAAATATTCCACTGGTAAGGAAAGTTAATTCATACTCTCATAGAATGTGAAAATTAATCTGGGTCAATAAACCTCACTATATTGAAAAACCTATAAATTATAGTTATTTTAAAACTCACTTTTACTCCATTTTTTTTTCCCCAAACTAAAAAAATAGATTATTTTCTCACTCTGGAAAGCAGAGAATCCCACACTGCCCCAAGGAAAAGGGGGGAGGGGGAAAGGGGAGGAAGATAGATCTCCATTAAAATCATTAAAATAATATCTTCATGTTGCAGGTTCTGTTGCTTGATGTTCTCAAAAATCACAGTGACATTTTCAGAATAGGGACATCTCAGTACTTCTCAGGGACAGACAAAATTGAACTACAGTCCCTATTTGGCCCAAAAACCAGAGGCACCCTGTACCTTTAGCAAAATGCATTCTGCAGAGTAGAGATTTAAAATAATTTAAAACCTACAATACGGAGTCCAGCATCAGCCAGATCTACATAAAAAGAAATACATATTCACAAGGTCCAAAGGAGTTCTCTCCTGAAAGAGTTTTCTTCCCCATGAGTAATGAACTCATTGAGGAAGCATTTATTGAGACCCAGAGTGTCTGGCAGGGCACTGGCTATTCCTCCTGGGTCAAGATCTGCCAGGCGGAAGGCAATAGATACAGCGAGAGCAAAGAGAAACCGTCAAGAACCTCAGCAGGTCCCGCAGGCTCCTGGCCAAAGGCAGGAGGCTGAGAATGTCTGCCTGGGCTGCTGGCCAAGAGGAAGAAGGTTACTGGGCATTCAGAAATGTGCATGGAGAAGAGAGTTGAAAAACAAGAGGGAAATGAAACAAGAGGACAATGGAAAAGCAAGGGGAGGAAGTGTCATTGATATCCTTTTCATGGAAGGGGAGAAAGACATGCACACCTATCAAAGGAAAGTAAAAACAGAGCAAGCAGAAGGCTAACAATTCCCACCTCTCTTCTTCCTCTCTACTGCTGATGTCCTTGGAAATGCAAGGCTAACTCAGAGATACCACAGATATTTAAATTCCCTAAGCTGCCTGCCTGCTCTTGGAATTATCATGCAGCAAGCTTATCTGGTCTTGTTTGTCTTCCTTTCTCTAGCTGGAATAGTCCTTGCAACAGGAGAGAAAATTCTGTTTCCCAAACCCCGACAATGCAAACCTGGTGTCTCCAGCCATCACTTATTGAGAATGCCCATTTTTACAGAACAATGCCAGGTGGCAAGGCAGTGTCTTCAACTGAGTCCCCAAACCCTCAGTTTATTCAAACAGTGACCCCACCAAAACTAAAAATCTGTCGTGGGCTCAGCTTGTCTCCTCCTCATCATCTTTAAATCCTGCTGCAAACCCTAAGAGCAGCAAGCACAGGTGTGGCCTGGTCGTTCAGTCCACTTCCTCCCTCCCAGGCTGCTTCCTGTTTCTCTCCGAAGCACCTGGCTCCAGCCCAAGAGTACTGTGTAACCCTGTCACAGAGCCCTGTCCCCACGTCCCCTGCCCAACCACTGCCCCCACCTAGCCACCACGCCACAAACACTGTTGGCCTCCATTCAACCTCTGAACTTCTGCTGCCCCGGACACTACCATCATGGTCACTCATTGGTGACTCCACAGTGGTGGTGAGATCAGGGATAGTGTGGCCTTGCCTTAGACTCCAACAAGCACACAGCTTACTGCACATGGAACTATGGGCAAATCCTCCAGTCTTTTTGAACACCCACCTCCTCCTCTGTAAAATGAAATAACAGGGCCTACTTTGCCTGTTATGAGTACTAGAAAGAATTTATATAATGATCCAGATACGAGTTGAGCACCCCAATCTCAAAACCTGAAATGGGCAAGCGCTCAAAAAGTTTTGAATTTTGTAGCATTTTGGATTTGAGATTTTTAGATTATGAATGTCCAACCTGTAAGTAAGAATATCCAAGCAAATATTCCAGAACACAGACTCCAAAAGCTGAAAACCTCTGGTCTGAAGCATTTCAGGTAAGGAATAGCAAACCTGCCCTTCAGGATAGATAATCAATAAATATGAACCATCATACAAAAAAGAAACTGTGTAATAGGCTCAAGTCTGAAGGAGATTGTCTATACGCCAGGGGGACAGGCCCCCTCCTTATTATCCTCTGTGGACTTAGCACTCCAACCACTAGGAGTTACATCTAACAAGAACCTTTTAAAGAGCAATCGAAAAATAAGTAACATGCACCCAAATACTCATGAAACTATCTTTAAGTATTGGTTCTGAAAGCATTTATTGTTTACTTGTAGTTTGCAATAGTCCCTAAATTTTCTAAAGTAGAAAAATATTAAAAAAGTTAGGCTAAATATATTCACCATGATGCCTAATTTTGGCTTTGCCAATTCTTGTTATACACTGCAAGGAGAAATTATTTCCCCTTTTCAACTGACTTATACCTATTTATCTTTTCATATTTTAATTTTTCTTCCACTTGAGGATATAGAAAGCAACTTTTTCTAGACTGAAATGTAGACAGTTTTTATTGAAATTTCCATTAAATTTCGTTCTAAAATAGAATATTAGGTGTGACCACTGTGAGTGCTAATGTGAGATATCAAGTTCAAATATTTTCTGATCTAAAATCAAACTTTTAAAAAAATCAATAACCCTAAGAAATTCAATCTATGGCTTAATGGATGTTTCACTATTTTGACATTTTTATTTTGTCTATAGTCACTTGCATTATTTAGTATTTTTAATATTCTTTAACACATGATGCAAGCTTGCAAGTGGAAGAAAGAAATGTTCTAACTCAAAAGTGATGTAGCAACAGAGTCTGTTCAAATAGAAGGGAAAATCACATATCATGGGTAAACTTTTTTCCTGTGTGTTTCAAAAGACAATGTTCACACTAATGATGAATGGTAGTATAATCTTATTTACAGTATATTATATTATTACAGTATATTATATATTATACAGTAGTATAATCTAATTTACAAGGCAAAATAAACTTTCAGGACACAGGGATACAGTGATGAGTAACTCAATTATTTAAAAGAACCCTCTTCCACCACCTACTTCATTGCGAAAGAGTCATGCAGACCCTGCTAAAAATGTGTGAGCTCATAACTCCTATTTTCTTTAATTTTTATTAGTCCATGTTTGCAGTATGTAATGATTACATCTATCATGGAGAACTGGTACATGTGCATAACACATCTTACTTCTTTTTACCTCCCCAACCCCTCACTTCCTCCTCTCTCCATCTCTATCCCCATGTTTCCTATTAGCTATCTTTTTTTGTTTTTTTTGTTTTGTTTTGTTTTGTTTTGTGGCACCGGGGATTGAACTCACAACCTTGTGCCTGCCTGACAGGTGCGTAAGCTGCTGAGCCAAACCCCCGGCCCTGGTTTTTTGAGGCAGGGTCGCACTGTGTAGCTCAGGCCAGCCTTGCGCTTGCATTGTACCCCAAGCTGGTCTCGAACTCACAATGCTCCTCCTACCTCAGCCTCCCAAGTGCTAGGATTAAAGGTGTGTGCCACCATTCCCGGCTAGCTATCTTTTATTTTGCTCTTGACACTTTGATCTCTCATGTAAGAGAAACCATGCGATATTTAAGCACATGTGTGTGATTTACTTCACTTCACATTAGGATTGCAAGGTGTCTGCACTCCCTGCTGCTCCTCGCCTCCATGGGCTGCTGGAATGGAGGACCTGCACCTCAGCCCACCTGATGCTCCCCAACCTGATAGTGCCAGTTTCTAACACTTTCTGTCACTATACAAAGTCTACTTCTTCACAGTACTGCACTACATTCATAGAGCTGCACTATTTTAGAGATATTTGTTCTAGAAGCCTTGCACACCATCCAGTAAAATGGTTCTCAACCTTAACAGACCCACTGCCCTTAATGTAATGTACCTTCCTTCATCTTTACCATTCTGAAGTAAAGTTCAGATAATTTATCCATGTATAATTATATGTGTGTATGCATATGTCCTTTACTGTGTTGGAAGAAAATAAAGGAAGAGAGCATAAAATACATACTTAGTGTCCAAATGCTTGAACACCAAAAGACAAATAATGTAGTCGACAGTTTATATCTGTTTCTAATGTGTAGGTTTAGATTTGGAAAAATATAAGGCAAGCAAATATTCCTCATAAGAATAACAAAATCTAAAAGAACAAGGATAGCTGGTGTATGGAATAAAATGAGTTCGCATAAGCAGAGATCAGATGCATGTGAATACCACATCCTTCAGGAATGTCAGCTGAGTCACTCTAAAGTCATGTAGGACACCAGATAATTCTGGCTATGGCAGGGTCATCCTGAAACTGCAGGACAGGAGGGGTGGGGAGGACAACTAGAACCTGCCCTGGAAGCAACAGACTGTGTGAAACACCCGCTAGATGCCAAGGCACCTGTTGTAGTCAGGGGTTACAGGGAGAACAAATGTATACAGGACACAGAGTTTATAATACAATTTTATGATGGTCACCCAGATTTAAACACAAGAAAGTGCAGGAAAATCTGTCCAACACTAAAGACCCAGGATATTCAAACAAGGGCCTGGATCCCACAGCAATGTCCTGCATGAGTTCAGCTAGAGACCCAAAATGCATGACAATGCCTCCCACAAATCCAACTGGAAATCTAAGAGCCCACAATAAGGACTCACGCCAGTCTATTTTACGGTTCTGTGCCGGGAAGGCCAAAGGTCAGTGGTGGAACTAGAAAGTCTATGCCAGCGGAGTGAAGGAGCTGTGCAGTGGGTTGAGGGTTCTACATGAGAGCTGAGGCGTCACAATCAAACTAAGGAGTGGGGCTGCCCTGAAGAGCACCACAGCCATCCTCAGTGGCAACAAGGTCCCGCGCTCCTCCAACGATGAGAACAGTCCAGTACAGGTCAGGAAGTCCAGCGTGACAAGCTTCTCCAGCACACAGCTTCCCCTCTGGAGCCAGGAAGCGATGCACAATGTGAGGAACAGAGCACCCCCAAGGTGAATCACAGCCAGTCTCATTGATGAGGTCCTGAGCTCCTCCAGTGATAATGGCCAAATCCATATTGGGGAAGCCAGTATGACCAGCACCTCCGAGAGAACCATAGGCTCGAAACAGCAACTCTTGAAAGAACCCACAATGCCTACACCCTTCTTCTCCATGTCTCTATTTATACTGGCAACTTTCCTCAGGTGGACCATCTGTACTCAACACTATGCTGATGTAATTCAGCTGGTGTTAAGTTGACCACCAGTTTTTAATCCATAACAGCACCCTCAGAGGGTGATCCTGCCCCACAGAGAAGGGCTGATCCCGCTCATTCTGCCCCTCATTCTGCCTTGTGAACACAGCAACCCTAAGACAAGATGTGAAATGATTCCACTCACAGCACGTTACGGTGACACAGTTGGTTTCAGAAACAAGCCTCACAATCAGCACCCACACACGCTCCTCCCCCACTCTGCTTCCACTGCAGGTTTTTTATGCCTGCCCTCTACGAGCATTACCCTCCAAATAGAAACACCCCATATGGATCTGACACCATCTCTGGCATGCTCTTCCCTAATTGTAGGTGCTGACTGGACTCTCCTACAAGGTGGTTCCCACTTGCATGGCCCCAGGCCAAGCCTTATTAACTCAAACCACAAAGATCTCCAGTTCGGTTTTCCCCATCTTGAACCACAACCAGTTTCCAACCAGCCTGTCCTGTTGGTTCCTTCCTTCCCACGTCCCACTCTCTGAACCCAGGATAACGATTTTGACATTGCTCGCTTCACACTGTCCATCACCTCACCCTGTACTAGTTAACACTCCTCTGCCAGTGCTAGTGAGAATGTGTTCAATTTCACAACACAACACACCTGTGCATTAGCTGCAACGTATTTGCATTCAATGGAGTTGTAACTACATACAAATATTTTTCAATGGCTGTCCCAAATTTGCTGATCCAACCTCTAACTCAATTGTCTTACAGTAAACAACTTCGCCTTTGTACTAATGAGGTTTTAAATTATGAGACTGCCCCTCTGAATAACCTCTTTGTTCATGCCCTGTATTTACATGGGATGCCCTTTTCTGAAAAATCAAGTTTTACATCTTTTTTCAAAATCTGGTTCCCATTCATATCATCAATAAAGCTTTCGGGCTCTTGGTCCATCTTGATCTCTGACATCTGAAACAATATATTAACTATGACAGGTTTTCAGAGATGAAAGACATCTTTAGAGCACCTGTTCATGTCATTTTTTTTTCACAAATCAAGTCTCTGGTGATGTAAATGGCTGTCTACACTTGAGGCCGAAACTCAGGTCCCCCCACTTTTCACTGTTTCTTTTAAATCCACAGGTGTACCATTTCTTTATAATACATCAGAAAAGAATCTTTTTCTTTTTAAATATATGCTTTTGCATGAATTTTAGAAAGACAACACTACTATGTTCCATATTGTCATTCAGTACTTAAAAGTAGATATCTTTCCTTGCTACAATCTTCATACAATTTTCATCAATGTAAACATCCAATTCCTAGTCTCCTAGAATTTTTTTTAACCAGTCAAAAACCCACCTCCAGCTTATGTGCCCCATTCTTAAATGAAATAGCCAAAGTCATACCCCAATTGAAGGTTTTTTCAGAATTTTGGATTGAAATCAAGTTTATTTCAGAGGGATTTGTCTCTACTTCGTGACTATATAGTGAGGATCAAGTAAAGAAAATCATAATATCATAATATTCAATCTGAACTCAAGGTTTATCTTGCAGGCTTTAGCTACTGTTAGTCAAAACTGTTTTACATCTTTGGGATTTTTGTTTGTTTGTTTGTTTGTCTGGTTGGTTGGTTGGTTGGTTTGGTACTCAGTACTGAAGCCAGCACTTTTCGACTAAATTAGATCTCCAGCCCTTTTCTTAAGGAACTTTTTATTTTTGAAACTGGATCTGACTAAGTCACTAAGTTGCCTAGACTGGCCTTGAACTTGTAAACCTCCTGCCTCAGGCTCCAAAAGCACTGGGCTTACAGGTGTGTGTCACCACACACCCCGCCTTCCATATTCTCTAAATGCACAATTATCTGTCTCCTTCCAAATTCTTAGCACTCAACTACTTAGGTATCACACATCTTGAATGATCAGATAAGATTAAACCCATGATTTTCATGCTCTTATTTTTACTATTTGCTTCTTTTAAATGAATGTGCCATCAGTCAACTCTTTAAAGAAACTTGTAGAAAAGACCACAGTCCAGAGCCCAGAATGCCACTCTTCACACCTGCAGACACACTTTATACCACAGAATGGGCTGTGCCAAGCTTGAAAAGTCGGAAGCTTCCATCTGAAGATATTTGACACTCTATCTTAAATACAACCAAAATGTAGAAAGGGAAAATGGGTATATGTTCAAAAATCTACTCAAGTGAAAGACAAAAAGCTTAAAAGATACTGGGTCAACCTCTAGACCCACAGAGTAACACATATGCACACACACACACACACACACACACACACTAGTGATTTGAAACTAGTGTTTATCACGGATGGGCTTTGAGCCTCTTCCCAACTTCCCCTCAAGCTTTCGATCTCTCCATCATTAAGGAAATATATCTTACAAAAGTATTTCATAATCTGTCTACAATTTCAATTAAGTGTTTTTTATCCACATGAAAAGTGGTAAGTGAAATTTTTACCGTTACAACCACCTAAGATTGAAGTAAATGGCTACAGCTAGGACATAGGCATGAAGGTTTGTAATTCAGGTCCCCTTGACTTCGAGGAGAGAGTCAATGTCCAGGCTGCCTGCCTGGCTCTATCACTAACTGCTCCATCTGGGAAATATCGCTCAATCTCTGGTCTATTTCTTCCTTATAAATCAAGGCAGAAGAGAATGTGAACATTGCATCTGTTGAAGCTTCAAAATTCTATGGTTTTAGGACATTATAAAAAAATGTACAGTACTGAGGTATTTTTCTGTAACATGACTAAATGAAGTCCTTCAATGGAGGAATGTCCTGAGTCAAACTATGAGTCCCTAGTCATAACCTCAGCTCATTATGGTATATTAAGTATAGTTTATTGAATTCATAATTCACAAAATTTTCATAAGGAGTCATCACTACACTTCATTTAAAAATGTTTAACCAAAATTGCTAGTAAGAGTATAAATCAGCCAAAAGAGAACATAAACATAAAATGGTACCAGCAGCTCACATTTCCTAAGTTTTCACCATCTGCCAAGACTCAAACATTTGCACAGGACACCTCACCATCTCAGCCTGTCAGTTGAGAAACAGGAACAAGTGGCGACGGTCACCCCATTTGTGGAAGGGCTGGGCTTGCACCATAAGAAATACAACTTCAGCTCACTCAGGGAGTAGGGGGTTAATCCCTCCCCCTGCATCCCCAGAGAAGAGTCTGAGTGGTCAGTTTGACACCATCAGGCAACACCACCCTGGAACGTGTTTCCAACATTTGCAAAAGAAGAGGGCTCTGCGAGTAGCTTTAATAAACTTTCCACTGTTTAATGCAGTGATATGCAAAGCCCATGCAAGCAGGGTCACCTGGAAGAGACTGGCATTTCTGTCAAGGGCATTTCCAGAGCCCAACCACCTGGCCTCTCCCCTCCTTAGTATAAAGGGATCTACTGCATAACCCAGGAAGTAGCCTGGGTTCCCAGGCCTCTGAGTATGAGAGCATGTGTCTCAACAGGAATAAGAACCAGACTTCATTGTTCTCCTCTCCCCTTGTTCCTTGAGACCCAGGCAATCACTTCCCCTCCTTGGGTCTCCACCACACCTACCTGTGCTACCAATTCCAGACCAACTCCCACTCTAAGTTTAGCCAATAGCCTTACAGTCTACTCTCCTCTGGCCCACAACTGAAGAAACAACGGGATCATATGTCAAGACTGATCAATGAGTGACCAGGGATCATTTAAAACAGTAGGTGGCTGGGTCATGGGGGCTTGCAGGTGATGTACTTGTTAGGAGATGAGGTCTGGGCAGAAGAGCTGGGTCACCAGGGTGGTGGCCTGGAACAGTCTACTTCCCTCCCGAGTTCCTCCCTTCCCTTTCTGCTTCCTGTGTACCCTGCCGTGAGCCGATTCTCCTCCTCCACTCCCCTCTCACATGCAGTCCTGCTTTAGACCCAGTTGACTGCGGACTGAATCCTCCACAAACTGTGAACCAAAATAAGCTCCTGCTCCTCTAAGTTGTATCAGGTACTGTGCGCTAGTAATGAGAAAAGTGACTAAGATGTCGCTGAAAGTATAAAACAGACCCACCCAAAAGCCTGGTTGGCATCACTGAGGCCGGTACTTGATCCATCAGATCGAGTATCAGACTTGAATTCTCTCCTGGCTATATTCCATAAAAGGCTGCCAAATGGTACAAAAAGTGGGAAAGCCCAGGGGAAGCCCACGGTCAGCTAAGCCTGCTTACCTCTTATACAGTTGACTGGAGTTTTACAATAAATGGGAAAGTAATAAACCTCTGGTAGAAGTACCCAGCTTCTTCTAACCAGTGACCATGCTGAAGCCTGCTACTTCTGCTACCTGGTCATCCAAAAGGTCAATGATCCCACAGACTGCAGACAAGGCAACAGGTCAACTACTACCACTTAAACGTTCATCATGGGTAATCCATTAACAGGGCTCCTGGGACTCAGTCACTGAATATTTATTAGTATGTTGGAAAACCACCAAATGATCCAAAATGAACCTCTGACTCCAAGAAGGATCTGCCTTGCATACATATTGGGTGTCACCAATCCATGGGTGGTATCTAAGCCTCTACACACTTATCCTTCCCATGGTCAGCGCTCACATGGAAACCATGCCCTTTCCATCCTTGGTGAAAATGGGATGAAAAGACTGAAGCCATCCACAGGGCCTCATATAAATACTATGTTTTGCATGGCCTCAATCTCCAATTATTCTAACAAGACTCTTAAAAATGTATGGAAGTAAACTGCACGGAGCAGGCACTTCATCGAATAACATTCACCGGGCCCTCGCAGGCTCTGATCCGTCCGCTACCAGCTGGATGCAAGTGACTCTGAGCAGTCACTTTCTCTCTCCAGAACAAGAGCCCTTTAAATAAGAGTCCCTTAAACATAGAAACTTACAAAGTAAAAATTATTCTTGAAAATTATCTAAGAATCAGTGGCTTATCTGAAAAAGTTAAGAACTGCTTGTACATTAAAAAAAGAAAAAGGAAAGGAGAAGAGAATATTGAGGAACACTGAATTTTTTTATCACTGAATGTAGATAAAATAAATCCAAGGCCAGATCTAAAATGGTAAATTAAGAGAGATTGTCAGAGTCTTGGACCAAAGGTCAAGTCTAAATGAAAAGCTACCTTTGTTGACTCATATAATCTTCACTACTCTTTTTGTTGCTCATAAAAATCATATTTGTTTATGATTATGGCCAGCTAGTTTTTGCCAGTTATTCTTATCTTTGCTAAGCACGCTGACTTAAAAGATCTGTCTCCAAAAAAACAAAGCATTACTTTAAAACATTTAAGTTCCATCTCTCAGTTAAATTTATGTGTGTTATTCAGCAAATCCCTGGAAATATCCTAAATTGGAATGTTGATGCTCTCATAGAGGAAATACCACCACTGTCAAACATGGGAGTAATTTTATTGAGAAGAGGAAAGGGAAAGCAACATATCAATAATTGAAAGGTTAAAAAAAAAAGAAAACTTATGTGTGAGTATCATTTATGTTTTCTTGACCAATTATGCCTCAAAGCTTTAGCAAGGAAAAAGTCAGACAGTTGTTGCAAGAGAAGAGAAAGATGGCTGGGTGACTACAAGAACACTAGCTCACCCCAGGGGAGCAGAAACGTTCAAGCCAGGATTCTTTCCAACTGTGCCCCAAGGAACCCCAGGGAGCCTAATGCACAGGCCCTTTGGAGTTGGTGTGAATGATGTTTACACAAAACATGAAATAGAATTCTACCTCACATCTCTGTGCACATATTTGAACTTAAGTGCATTATTGATTACAGACTCAGAGTTCTCCATTGATTTCTTTTCTAAATCCACAGCAATACAATGTTTGTGCTCAAGAAAGGCTATGTAGCTTCTCTTGCTTGCATCCTACCCTGTTGGTCAGTGCAAAACATCACTGAGACAATACAACACACTTGACAGATGCCAGGCAAGATGCAGAAGACATTATTAAGTGCATTGAAGCTATGAATACCGGTAGTTAGCATCCCTGTGCATTGGTGAGCATTAAAAGCAAACATAAGCATTCTTTGTAGTAACCAAACACATCAGAGTATGGGACAAAAACAGCATAAAAGGCACTGGGGGGAGGAAACTGTGGAAGCTTTAGCATGAACTGCATAGTTGACCCTAATTTTCTTCACTGTGATAGTCATTAAAAACACAAGGGAATTTCACCAAAACAAACAAAAATCAACTTCTGACTCATCAAGGGGCTGAGATTCATTTATCTGCAATGTGGCCTGAGCTTGGGAACTTTTAATATTTCTAAGTTTAAAACGTTGAACCCACATTTATGATTTACATGAATTCATGAACCCATCAGAAAAATATTTCTACTTCCTTGAATTTTTGTTTGTTTGTTTGTTTGTTTTTACACTACTGGGAGTTAAACCCAAAGCCTTCATACTGAGTTACTTCCCCAGCCCCTTTATTACTTTTGAGACAGGGCCTCATCAAATTGCTAAATTGCCCACGCTGACCTTGATCTTATGATTCTCCCTGCCTCACCCTCCCGGAATGCTGGGATTACAGGTCTGTGCCACCAAGGCTCTGCTTCTAAGTGCTTCCATTTTTTGCAATAAAAAGTTGGGAAAAGAACACTGACCCTTTTGTTTACTTGCTTGTCTTAAAAAGATAATGTTTTCAGACCAAAATTCAACACAGCACACGCAGCAAACTACTTTCAGGGGATGATAAATGTTTACGAATTCACCAAGTAGCTGAATTTCAACTTACAGCGGCACTATCAACTTTTGTTTCAATGCTTAATTTTAAGTATTTTTTAAAGATACAGTCTAAAGCCTTGCTGACATTCTGTAAACCAAAGTAGTGGAGAATACTGAAGATATGGGATGAATTTCAGTTTTATCTATACAGACGCTAAGAACATACTTTAAAGTACATTTTTAATAAATCCTTAATATACATTTGATTTGTCCTAATTGCTCTCCTTTTTCTAAGAGATGTAACAAAAATGTTCCAATTAATATTTATTACACAATCAGTCTATTCAAGTGCCATCTGTCATCTGGACTGTTATTATTCATAGGGGAAATTGTAGTTATTATTCATTTTTTATATCTCATCAACTTGATTTTTTTCCTCTGGCAAGAACATGAGAAGGATAGTGAGAAAAATAGCTGGAACAGCAGATTGGAGTCCTGATTAGGAAAATAGTCATACTTAGCCATGTACTCATTCGGAAAATATTTACTAAGAACCTACTGTGTGCCAAGTAATGTGGATGCAATTACAAACAAGCCAAACAGGATCTCAAATTTGTAGTCACATTGGGAATACAGATGAACATGCATGACACCATTAGAGAGCTGTTTTCAGAAAGAAACGAAACCACACCAGGCTTGTTTTAAGTGTCTACAGTGCACAAATAAATAAAAAGGAGATCAGAAAAATTAAATTTGGTGGCAGAGTCCTCCTAAATTGCTATTTCAGTTTTGTTTTTCTTACCTCTTGTATTAGGTTTCATACAGCTGCTATAACTAATCACCACAAACTTGGTAGATAAAAACAACAAAAATTTACTGTGTCACAGACCAGAGGCCAAAGGTCTAAAATCGGGATCTTGGGCTATAATCCAGCTGTGGGGAGAGCCACCACAGGACTCATTCCTGGCCTGTTCCATTATGGGCTGCTACTAACATTCCTCTGGCACTCCAGTCTCTGCCTCCCTCTTCACATGTTTTGTCCTCTTTGTGTCAAATTTCCCTCTGCCTCCCATAGCACTGCCTGTAATTGCATTTAGAATCCAAATGGATAATCCTGGATAATCTCCCATCTCCAGATCCTTAACTTGATCTCATTGCAAAAATCACCTGTTTCAAAGACTACGCATAGGTTTCAGGGATCAGAACTTTTCTTCATTTTGAAGTCATTACCTAACTAATGCACAGAAAGCCTAAGACTAAAAAAAAAGGCCCAACTGCACTAAACAGATTTGAAGAGTTCGCCCATGCCTGAACTGGTCCAAGTGTATGGTTGTTTACTCCTCTGCGATTTCATGTATTTATGAAGAGCATTTGAGACTAGATGAACTATATGCATTAAAATTAATGTAACTAGTCTCTCTCTTTTCTTCCTTACTCATAATCTCATTTCCTTGTGAAACAGCACTTGTAACCTTCACTTACTTCAGGACTCTGGCTTAATAATTCGCTATGTTAAATACTGAATGAACCTAACAAATTCAGTAAGGCAGCCCAACCAGTCCTCAGGAGTCCTGAGGATCAGAGGTGAACTTGGGCCCAATCAAAGCCTGGCACAGTGGTGCTGGAAGACTAACATGACAGCCACACTGGAAGCATTTAAGTGGCAGTCACTTTATCATTACAAAAGGAAATCCTGGCTAGAAAGACTATGAAACTGAAGGCAAAAGTAGTCTGGACAAGAGTAGTATGGAGAAAGTCAATATTCCAATCACAATTTGAAGAGTTGTTTATGCCTCTTATACTCCAGCAATTATGATGGTAGAGGCTCAGCTAGTTCTTTACCTTCCTGACCAAGCCATTTGAGCAGAAACATAATTCAGACCACTTAATGCTTGAATTTCCTCCTCCTCCAATTGACTGGATATGGAGAATTACTGCTATTCTAGAATCCAGTGACCTTTGGCTAAAATTCTTATTCAGCAGTATTTCTTAATATTGTTGGTACTTGGGTGCTGTTCAAAAAATAAAACATTCTGATGTAGCAAATGTAATACTGTAAGAATTGACAATTCAATAATAGTTTGTACATAAGCCTATGATGGTTATGCTTGAGTCAACCTGATAGGCTTGGGATCTGCCAAGGAAATGGCTGGATCAGTGAGGTATGACCTTGGGTACTCTAGTTCCTTACCCTCTCTTTCTCTGGTGCTGCTCTTCTCAGCTTCCCATCCTCCTTGAACTAAGTAGCTTTGCTCCATTCTCCCATAATATTTCTGCCTTGGAGTCAGCTGGCCATGGACTGAATCCTCTGAAACCATTAAGTAAATTTAACCTCTCCTCCTTTGACTTGTATGGGGTATAATACACTTTTATTTATTTGGGCTATTAATTTTTTTGACTTTTTTGTATTTTTATAAACAATATAAAGAAATTCATTTTGCTGTTGTGTTGGCTTAAAATACAGCAACATGAAAACAACTGCAAAGTGAACAACAGACTAAAAACTCTTAGGCTATCAGTTAAAGGTGTCTACTGAAGGCAAGCACTGTGAGACAGTCCTGGGAATAAAACACTGCATTTCACCTTATTCTTAAAGAGTATGGTGAACAAGGAAACTGGTTAGACAAACACCTCAGTAGAAGTTTAAAGTCGCTACATAGAAAGTCTATTATTTCCTCTCCACTATATCTCATATCATGCACTATCCTTCCATTCCAGTGAAAAATCTACATTCTCTTACAGAGATTACTTTAAATGATTAAATTTACAATCTGACAATTGTATCAATGGAAAAAAATTGTAATCACAGAATCATGGAATTTTTAAAGGAAGAGTCATTGGAGAACCGGTATATAAAAAGCAGGCATTGCATAAATCCCCATCCTACTTTCTGAACAAAAAAATCCATCACCTCTACCCTATACCCTTTAGTTTTGGATAAAACAAGAAAAGGACAGCAGTTGTCACTTTGAGTATGGAGGCATGCCAGGGTCACAGAGGAGCTAACTCTAGATTTAGAATATAAAACAACCAGTGACCTGTCTCTTTTGTCAAACCAGCATTCTGACACAGTCACTGAAATGCACCTGACTTGCTGCCATAGGGCCTCAGGCTAGCGTCCCTTCTTGGCAGATCCCAGAACCAAAGGTGAGGTCTTCAAGCAGCAGCACAGATCCAAGGGGAATCTAAACATAGCCGCTACTAACACAAGTTGCAAATGGCATCTTCCTGTAGATAACTGAGTGCCATTATCTGGGGGTAAATATGATAACATGCTTTTTGACCCCAGTGTTAGTAAAATTCTTAATACTCTACAAGAAAAAACATAAATCCCTAGAAATACAAAGAAATATTATTCAGAAGTATCACCATAAAATAAATATGTAATGATCATATACATTATAGATGGTATTAACTATCTGTTGAGATGCAGAAATATTCAAGATAAAGGAAAACAGTATGTTAAATGCTTGTATGAATTCATATTCTAAGATACAGTAACTGAACACATGTACCTAAGAAAGAAAGGTCTGAAACAAAATACAAAGAAACATGTCCTTTTGGAAAAAATTGTACATGTATTTATTATCACAGAAAAACATGCCCATAAAAATGCATGTATGTGAAAGAGCATAGTTTGTTAGTATTACTATGTCATAACTGCTGTATTTCTTCCTCTCTCCTCCTCCTCCCTCTCTGGTTATTTTGTGTTATTGTTTCTAATAGGTATTCCCCAGCTTACACACTTTGGAGGGAAAAAGGTTTTTTAAATTAGGGTGAAAGGAATTAGCATAGGATTGCAAGCTTTTTAATTTACCAAATAAGGACATTTCTTTTAGAAATGAAATGCCACCACCTCTACTCACATTAGCTTTATTTCATTAAAATACTTGGTCACATAAAAGAATTTGTAATCAAATCCATTCAAGTATAAACAATTAACATGAGATTCTGTCATATTTCAATTAGAAGTGTGAATACTAGAGCAAGAATAGAACCAAATAACCAGAATGACATCCCCAAACAACAAGCAGGAGAAGAGAAAAACCCTGATGGTCAAAATGGAGCAGAGTGCAGAGGCTGGAAATGCCAGGAGCCTTTCTTATTTGTCTTCTCTAGCGCCACCCCGGTTCTCTTCAACGACGCCTAAGTGAAGAACCAAGGTACATCTTGGCCTTGCATGGGTGAACGAAGTGAATAAGAACCCCACCAGGAATCAAAATGATGCAGGGGAGACCAGAAGGGAATGCAGAGGGGTTACATGGGGGCCTTCTGCTAGGAAGGGGATATTGAGAAAACAGGCAGGAGAAAATTACTTTTTGATTGGTGGTGGTCTTGGAGATTGAATCCAGGGTCTTGTGTGTCTCAGCACAGCTCTACCACTGAGCTACATCCCCAGTGCAGAAAATTACTTTTTAAAGTGTGGATTGAAAAAGAGAAGGATCAGGAGCTCAAGAAACAAACTTCGACAGCATGAGATGATTGAAGTACAGATTAGGGTTGAGTTGTGGCAGCTGAAAATTAAAGTACAGATCTGAGAAGGGTTAGGAAGGGGGAGGGGAGCTTGACCAACCAAGCTCACTAACAGGCTTCTCGAGCAGACCTGAGAGAGATGTCAGGGATGACTCAGATGTCACAAGCACAGAGTCAGCAGCAGGTCTGCAGGGGACACAGCGGAAGTAGGAGAGGAAATGATGCATGTGATGGCGAAGCAGAACTATAAATGGTCACAGCTGTGTGGTTTTGCCAGCAAAACCTGGGCCCCACTTAAAATTTTATGGCTAAGATAACACACAGCTACCCAAAATACTGCTTCAAGCTAGGGTGTCTAGGAATGTGTGCGCAAGGACAAAACTTCTAAAAGAAAGTAAAATTCAATAGTGGCTAGTGCTGAAGTAGCATTCCAAGGGAACTTTACCTCCTCCTTGTAGTTTAATTTTCATAGAACTTTTGAAATTTCATAGATAAATGTGTTAGAATGCTGTCACTTTACCCATTGTATGGACATGGGCGAGCGCGCACGCACACACACACACACAGAATGTGTTAACCTCTGAAAGTGTTAGGGAACTTTAAGCACGCTGTGATTACTCCAAAGCATCACTAAGATACCTACCGAAGTCAGGGTGCATCACCAGGATCAGACATCTGGCGATGTATTTAACATATATCAGATACATGCAGATCAATCATACTTCAGCCCAATCATAAAGGCAACAAAGTACAAGCCAGGTGTGGCGGCACACACCTATCTATAATCCTAGCACTCTGGGAGGACGCGGCAGGAGAATCACAAGCTTGAGCCCAGCCTCAGCGACTTAGTGACTTGGCAATAACCTGATATCAAAATAAAAATAAAAAAAGGCTACAAGTCCAATCTGTAGTACTACAAAAGAAAGGAGAGAGAAATAAAGGAAGGGAAGGAGAGAGGAAGTGCAGACAGAAAAGAGAGGAGAAGAAAAGAGGGGAAAGGGAGAAGAAGGGGATAGGAAAGGGAGAGAGGGAGAGAGAAATTTCAATTCATTAAATAAGTTATTTAACTGAAAGCCTGATACTATCACATAGAGTCCTCTCCTAGGATCAGCTAAGAGCCCCTCGAGAAATATAAAAGACAGCAGCACTAAGAGTTTCTAGTAGTATTAAATGCAGTACTTCATGGTCATGTAGCAGTAGGATGGGTACTTCTAAAGTACACCAGGCAAATCCAGCAGGTAAAGTCCGTAAAACAGAGCACCATTACTCTGCCCTAAGTTTGGGCAGCGGACACAGAGCACCACTCAGAGAACAGACTGGAACCGGACAGCTAGGATTTGGAGCCCAGCTGCAGTGTTTTCCTGGCATGGCACCTCAAACAAGTTTCTTAATCTCTGAGTCCCAGTTTCCCTCACAGTGAAATAGAGATAATTACCCCTGTTCACATAGCATTGCAAACAGTCAGCTATGAGACACTGTAAAGCACACAGGACAGCACTAGATAAAAAGAATATACTTGGCAAAGGCTAGTTATAACATTACCCATCAAAAAGTGAAATGTAGGAAAAGCTCCACCTTTTAAAATATATCTTCTTCAATATAACTACAAACTGTGCTAATTGAGTTGTAGACAATTTGATGCAGCTTCTTCACATTAAAAAAAACAATACATAGTTGCTTTTTTCCCCCTACTACTTCCTCTCATTTCCCCCGGTGACCTTCGTACAAAGCTTCTGGAGCCGATACACAGTTCCTCAAATGTGACACCATCTCCAGAGTGGGAAGCAGCTTTCCTGAATTCTTTCTCTCCCTCTGGGGAACTGAGGAAACTTCTTTACTGGAAACCCAGTATGCTGGCAACGACTTTCAAAGTCAAAAGCAAGCTGACAGCGGTAAAAAGACGAGGCAGCACCAAGGCAAACCAAACTCGTACTTTACAGATGTTTGTAATAATAACTGGGTTCCCCACACTGCAGGCAGCCTCTCTGAGCCCTGCACCAAGTGTATGCAGGTCCCCTCTCAGAGTCATTTCCACAGAGTCACCCACAGGGTGAGACACCAGCACTCCCTGTGGTGACACCCTAACCCTGCTGTGGTCCACCCCGTCTCCCTGGGGCCAGGCGCATTTCCACAGCCCTCTATGGAGTCCAGTGGGCTCCTCAGGGCCTAGTGAATTTGTTTCCTCAGCCAGGACCACAAAGCTCTTGGTGCATGTTATGACCACCACCAGGGAGCACCAAAAAACCCAGTGCCCGCCCTCCCATCTGTCCAATGAGAGTAGCTTCCTGGCTAGCACACCAACAATAGGACACCGGGCTAAATAAAGGTCCGCTGTGCAGTTAAGCTGGCAGTGGTCAGGGGCATCCCCAGAACCGCCCAGGCACCTCGCTGGAGTCTTCACAGTCCAGACTCTTCCATGGGACACTGAGGATGGCACCCCCCAGGATATTCAGGAGAATTATGAGCTGAGTTTTCAGAATTCTCTGGATTGCAAAGCACAGAAGTGCCTGTGCAGACTTCTGGCTTTATCTCGATTCACATTTCTTCCATGAGTTAAAGAAGTGACCTCAACTTTCACTTTAAAAAAAAAATCTTAGTAAGTACAAAGTTTCTTCATGTCAGGGCAACACTTGGCTGCAGAGGCTGAGCAGATAGGTCACCTGTTAGGAACCAGCTCAACCCACCACACCCTTAGGACTTGAAACTCCGGGTTCATAGGTCTCTGAGAAATTGGAAACGAGCACAGGATCTAATCTTCCAACTTACGGCCAATGGCAGAAACTGCAGATGTGAACTCTGGAAATGCCAAGGGTCTGATTTTGAACACAGCTGAAACCTCACCCTCAGGAAGTATTTCCTGCCTGTCTTGGGCAGACAAGCCACAGTCCCTCTCCTCTCCTGGGCACCAGGTAGGACTCCTCAGGCTCCAAGTCTACAGGAGCAGGCCTGGCGGTGAGATGGGCCTTCCATTCTCCTCCCAAAGCAAAGGAGGTCAGTGAGCAACTTTGCTCCAGGATGGCAGCTTTGTTGGGGAAATGACAACTCCTGATGTTTCACATGAAAGTCATCCTTTCCTCAAACACTTTTATCTGTGCTGACCATCTCCCCTCTCCTCCTCCTCTGCAGACTCGCTGCAAATTAAGGTCATGACAGAAAAGTGGCAAGGACTGTTGCACACGGCCGAAGAAGTTCAGTAGCAAAGAAAAGTTTTATCAGCAAAGAGGCTGTGTGCTTTACGTGGCTCGCTTAAATTAATCTTCATACCACCAATGAAGCACAGGGAGATTTAGTAACCTGTCCAAGGTCAAATAACCAGCAAGAGACAGATCCGAGATAAGAAACCATGTGACTCATAACCCAGAGTTCTCTCTGCACGACCACACCATTCCACTGTCACTGTCCCAGCTCAGGAGATCCGAGGGTCCACGACACAGCACTTGCGTACTCATTCTGAGCAATGGGCTGACACGAAGCAGATGCTGATGGAAAGAAATCCAAATTCTTTAGTCAAGACTGAATTTTAATGCTAGCAGTATGTTGGCCTCAACCTCCCAGCCTTGCTTTCTCTCCTTGCAAGGGTCCAATCCTCCAGGTAAATCAGCATCCTTCAGTACTAAGCTTCATCCAAACCTGCCTTTCCTGAGAATTTACTTATTCACCCCCCCCTCCTCCCCAAATCTCAGTCCTAACTACTCTGGCAAAATGAAACTTTCCCTGATCCCCTTAGTTAGATGAAAAATGTCAGATTCTCTGTAAAAGCCCACAGCAGGTTTGTTTTTAAATGTCTATTATTGTGTTTGTAACTTTCCATCCTGTAACACAGATATGTGACAGGGCTTATCATTTTGGGAAGAATTTTAAAACCACTTTACAAAACACTATCTCTCTACTGCTCAGCATACCTAGCATGGGCCAGCACACAATGCACCTATTCAACAAACTCCAAGTAGTTATCATAGTACAATGTTTGTTTATTTTGCAGTGCTGAGGATTGACCCTAATTCCCCTTACATACTAACCATCCATAGTGCAGTCTTTAGAACTAGGTCTCATCACTGATAGCTGCTCTACTGCGTAATAAAGGATGAAAAGAGCACTACCAGTAACAATAACCCCAACTTTAGAAGACTTAATAGACTGCTGACTAAAGCACTACATTCACTGTCTCACAGAAAAAAGTGCATTTTCTTTCTGTCCTCTTAAGAATCTTGGTATCACAGTGCCAAAAAGAGGAACGTAAGTATTTCTTCAACATTCAAAGTGTATGCATTTTTATTCTTTGGAAGTTACTAAATGAGCATAACCAACAGGGCAAATCTTAAGTTTCTAAAAGAATAAGGGGTGCTACCACTAATTATCACCTCTGAGTCCTCGTCATCAGGAGTTTGGAAACTTATCAGTCTTTAGCCAGAAAGACAACAAGGTAAATCCCAGCAGCTGAGAGATAAAAATAGGAGCTTTCCTGAAAAACAAGAACTGGCCATATATTTTCTTTGCCTTTGAAAACTCTGCCAGGGTACTTCCACAAGGATGCAAGGATAAAAATCCACTTATACATGAGAGGTTTGCATTAAAATATTCTTTTGGTCAAACTTAAGAAATCACAGTGAATGCATATATATAACCACCAGTCTCTTCCTCGATTTCATCACTTGGAAAAATTGTACATTTCCTTTTCACAATGACCTTGGAAAACAGTATCATTGGAATGGCCATTCTTTGTACAGCATCCCTAGTCCTGACATTTCTAGCTTTCAAATTTCCATTCTGTATTTTAAAAATAAAAAGTTTGAGCATTTAATTCAATTTGCCACCTAGCTTGAAAAAGAGGCTTATTCAACTATGTTTTAACTAGTTACATGAATTTAAATCGAATCTAATACTATCAATAATGGTAGACATACAAGGGCTTTAGCCAAACAGTCCATTCATAATATTCATTACAAAATCAACTTAAATTTCCCAAGTTAATGTGCCAGGATTTGTAAAGGAATTACAGCCAAATGCACTAATAATTTAGTCATAACACTAATATTTTCATATATGTGTAGTGCCTAAAGTGGTACATTTTATGTAAACAAATAAAACTACTACTGAACTAAGGCACTACATGCTTACCAGATGTATTCATGAAAACACGGTTCTTCAAATACAAAACACTTAACTATCTGATGTGGCTAAATAGGAGTGGTACATTTTTACCCTCATCACAAGTCATCCATCAGCACATATGTTCTCCAAATGCACAATGACTCATGCTTAAAGAATAAAATGAACAATTCAGACAGTAAAGCAACTGACTGGTCACAACCACAATTTTAGAAACTGTAAATGAGATTCACTTTCAAACA
>RJWM01004356.1:0-102672 GCA_004363535.1 Dasyprocta punctata | reverse complement strand
TGTCCAGTGTTATGGCATGCCAACAAGTATCAAGAGCTTTCAGGAAACTGTGACATTGTTTAGTAATCAAAATAAGATTCCAAAAACTGACCAGGCAATAATCAGTATGAGAGAATGTCTTAGTTATTTTCAGTTAGTTTCTTGTCACTGAGATGTATTACCCGATGCTCACAATTTAGAAGTAGAATGACTTTATTTTGCCTGATAGTTTTAGAGGTTTAAACCCATAGTCAGCTGACTCCAAGACAGAATGACCTGGAAAGTGGGGCACAGAAGAATAGAAACAACTCGTGACGTGGCAGCAGGAAGCGGAGAGCAATCAAAGAGGAGGGAAGGAGATAGACCCTTTCAGCTCACATCCCAGTGACCCACCTTCTCCCACCAGGCTTTACCTCCCAACATCACATTTTGCTATAAACTCATCTGCCAACTAATCCACTGATGAGTATAAGTCTTCCATGATTCAATCACTTCCCCCAATCCCCACCTTATGAGTGCATGAGGCTTTGGGGGACATCTAGATATAAACAACAGACAACTCGAAGACTAGAATTTAAGATAGCTATTTTAAGGAAACTCAATGATCTTGAAGAAAACGTAGAGAAATATTTCAATACTTTAATATTGTAACATTCCAATACTCTAACAGAAAAACTTAATAGATACAAGAGCCATTAGGAAGATTAAATAGAAATTCTTGAGCTACAAAATATACTCAATGAAATTAAAAATAGAAGGATAAATCAAACAGAAGTAAGAAGTAATGAGGTCAGAGATAGGCTTTTTGAAATATCAAAGTTGGGAGAGAAAAAAGGAAAAAAGAAAAAAAAAGAAAGCTCATGGAAGCTATGGGACAGTATTACAAGAGAAAATATATTTGGGTTATTAGGGTTTAAGAGAATTTGAAAATTCCAAAAGGATAGGAAACTCATCCAAAGAAATAATAATAAAAAACTCCCCAAACCTAGTGAATGATACAGATATCATACAGACAGGTCAAAGGTCACTAGCCAGGGTGTTTTTTTGTTTTTTGTTTTTTTTTTTACTCAACCAAGTCTACGTCTTAAGCTCTCAAATGTGAAAGATAAGGAGAAGATGTGTATGGTTGTAAGAAAAAAAGAAACAAGTAACATATAGGCATGTCCTGATTTGACTGACAGTCTACTTCTTTGTAGAAACCTTATAGACCAGGAGAGAGTAGTATGAAATTTTCGCAGTACTGAAGGAAAAAGAAAAAAAGCTGTCAAGTTGAGAATACAGTATCTAATGAAGCTGTCCTTTACAAATTGAGAGATAAAAAAATTCCCAGACAAATGAAAGCTAAGAGAACATATTTCCACTTGATCTCTCTTATAACAAATACTAAATAAAGTTCACTAAACTGAAGGAAAAAGATATCAATGAGAAAAAACAACAACAACTAAAAGCATGAGAAGGCATAAAACACACTGGAAAGAGTAATTATATAAACAAATTCAGAATGTTTTTATACTATAGGCACAGTATGCAAGCAATTCATGTATTTAGTGTGAAGATAAAACCCAAAACAATTAAAAATAACTATATTATTATCTTAAGAGATAGACAATATGCAAAGATGGAAAATGGTTTATGAAAGTTGAAACTGTAAGGAAGAAATAGAAAACAATTTTAGAGTTTTCTTGTTGGTGTATTTTCTCTCTTTTTTTAATGTTTATGGTAATATTAAGTTCCTTTCATTGCAACTAGTTTGTTATATTAAAGGATGTTTTGTGTAAGCCTCACGGTAACCACAAATCAAAAATTTATAATAAGCAAGAAATTAAAACACACTACCCAGAGTAAGAATTTTTATCACAAATGAAGACTGTAACAGAGAGAGAGAGAGAGAGAGAGAGAGAGAGAGAGAGAGAGAGAGAGAAAGAAAGACAAGTTATATGTTAGTAGTAGAACTTTACCTGTCAATGATTACCTTGAATGTAAATATATTAAATTGTTAAATTAAAAGATACAGAGTGACTAAAGGATAAGATTGTAAGAGACAATTTGATCGACTTCCCTTAAATGCAGAGCAATTGCTGCAACATTGGTTAAATGGAGGCTTATTTCCATATACTGATATGTACAGAGCTGACTATGGTATTTTCTGCTCTCTTCAATTGGCTCTAAGCATTGCAAAGAAGACTAGCCGATGAGGTACTGGTATGTAATTTCTAAAGCCATCAGATGGTCTCCTGTTTCCTTGCATGGTATTTTCTATAAAAGATGAGTGCTGTGGAATGGCAGAGTCACTCAGCTCTGGGAATGTCAAATGGGTATGAGCGTCAAAGCAAAAGGCTATGACTCCCCAGGGCACAAAAGTTTACTTATCAGAAACTGAAGCAACAGCCTCCTAAAACAATTCAAATGTTATCTTAAATATATTATGCAGATTGATTCTTCTTCATGGTATTCTCCCTGCATTTTGCAAAGATGCTCTTCTCCCTACCTGGCTCGCTAGCTCAACTTACTCACAAGTAGTTCCCGCCATTCTCACTGTCTCTCATCCTTGAGCCACTCCCTTCTTCATAAGATAATAAATTCTGGGAGAGTCCTTGGATCAGGGCCATTGTCTGCATATCCTCATGGGGATTGGTCTTAGAACCCCTTGGCTGCCCTTAACTTTGAATATGTCTTGGTGTTTTACTCTCGGTAAGGGTTGCAATGGGGATGGTAGATTGGAATTAACTTGTCAGGATTCCAATAATGTCTCAATGGGATTATAAATATAACTTTTTGGATTGTGAGGAAGACTGTAAAAGGGATTACATTACTTGGACTACAATTATCAATATTTGGGATTACAATGTAAGATCCAACTATATGTTGCTTACAAGAAATTGACTTCACCTCAGAGGCCACTGATAGACTGGAAGTAAAGAGATGGAATAAGATATTCCATGCAGTGGGAATCCAAAAGAAAACAGGACATCCATACTATTATCAGATAAAATAAACTCAAAATCAAAAGCAGTAAAAAGAAAGGAATTAAATAATAATAAGGTCAATTCATCAAAAGGACATAATAATACTAAATATATGTGCCCAGTATTAGAGCACTCACATATATGAAGCAAGTATTAATAAGCCTAAGGGGAGATAGACTCTCATAAAACAATAGTTTTATGAAATAACAGAGTAAAGATACAGCCTATAGAATGAGAGAAAATATTTACAAACAATACATCTGATAAGGGATTGATATCCAGAATATTTAAGGAGTCAAAACTCAATTACATAAGCTCAATTTTAAATCATTGCTTAAAAAAAGAAACAAAAAAGAAAAAAAAAGTTGTGTTTTGCACATATACCTGCTCTCCAAGATGTTTGTAAATTACATTTACTGCAAACATGCAGTAATAAAAAATTTTGAAATAGATAATAGATCTAAACATACATTTTGCAAAAGACATACAAATAACCAACAACTACGTAAAAAATGCTTAACATCAGTAAATATCAGGGAAATGCAGATCAAAACCACAATGAGGTATCATTTTATACCATTAAGAATGGCTGTTATCAAAGAATTTATGGAGGTAAAAATATGAAGAGAAGGATCTGCACACTCTTTTTGGGATTGTAAATTACTACAGTCATTAAGAAAAACATTTCTTCAAAAAAGAAAGATAGAACTACTGTATGATCCAGTGACCCCTCTACTGACTATGTATTCAAAGGTAATTAAATCAGTATGTTGAAGAAAGTTTTATTCTCTTGTGTTCGTTGCAGCACTAGTCACAATCGTGAATGGCCAAGAAATGAAAATAACCTAAGTGTTCATCAGATGATGGATGGATAAAGAAAATGTGAATAAATATGCAATGGAATATTATTTTTCCATAAGACGAATGAAATCCTATCACTTGTGGCAACTTGGATGGAACTGGATAGCATTACATTAAGGGAAATAAACCAAGCACAGCAGAGACAAGTGCTGTGTGATCTCACTCATACAGTACCATATGTGGAATTTTAAACAGTGGATCTCATAGAGGTTGAGAGTAGAATGGTGGTTGCCAGAGGCTGCAGGAGAGTAAATGCTGATCAATAGGCACTAAGTTCCAGTTAGATAGAAGCAAGGTGTTCTGGTGTGCTGTGCCACAGGAAGGTGGCTATCAAGAACAGTAATGTACCATGCATTTCAAAAGGCAAGAAGATGTTAAAGGTTTTTACCATAAAGAAATGATAAATCAAAAGAATTGAGATGTGTTATGTCTATGCACCAACTCTCCACCATGAATGTAATCATTCTGTACTATAAACATGTACTAATGAAAATAAAAATTTTAAAAAAGAAATGCTAAATTAGGAACCTGTTGTAGTCAAGGCTTACAGGGAGAACAACTGCATATAGGACACAGAATTTATAATACTGTTTTATGATGGTCACCCAGAATTAAACACAAGAAAGTGCAGGAAAATCTGTCCACAACACTAAAGAACCAGAATATTCAGTCAAGGGCCTAGATCCCACAGCAATGTCCTGCATGAGTCCAGCTGAAGACCCAGAGCACGTGACAATGCCTCCCACAAATCCAACTGGAAATCTAAGAGCCCACGATAAGGACTCACGCCAGTCTCTTTTATGGATCTGCGCTGGGAAAACCAAAGGTCAGCAGGGTGAAGGAGCTGTGCAGTAGGTTGAGGGTTCTACACTGGAGCCAAGAAGTAATGCTCAAAATAAGAACCAGAGCTCCCCTGAAGAGTACCACAGCCATCCTCAGTGGCAACGAGGTCCCAAGTTCCTCTGACGATGAGAACAGTCGAGTACAGGTCAGGAAGCCCAGCGTGACAAGCTTCTCCAACAAACATGTTCCCCTCTGGAGCCAGGAAGTGATGCTCAATGTGAGGAGCAGAGCTCCCCCAAAGTGAACCACAGCCACTCTCAGCGACAAGGTCCTGAGCTCCTCTGACGATAATCCATATTGGGGAAGCCAGCATGACAAGCTCCTCCAGGAGAACCAATGGCTCAAAACAGCAACACTTGGAAAAACCCACAATTCCTCACTCTTCTTCTCCATGTCTACTTATGCTGGCAACTTTCCTCAGGTGGGTCATCTTATACGCAGCACCATGCTGATGTAATTTAGCTGGTGTTAAGTTAACCACCAGTTTTTAATCCATAACAGAGACAAATATGTTACACCTAATTTAAACATTATTCAGTATATACATATATGCATTGGCACATGTATCAAAATATTACATAATAAGTCATGAACAATTTTATGTTTTTATGTGTCCAGTAAAAATGAAATAAAAATGAAAATAAAAAGCCCAAGCATAAAAGGATGGCATATAGGTTTAAGGTATAGCTATCCCCCAAGAACTCATAAGACTTTTTATTCCTTCAATTAGAAACAAGAAAGCTTATAAATAGGGCAACATATGGTTGTCCAAGGCACAAAACAATCCCTTGTAGAAAAGTGTATGAGTGTTTTTCAGAGTATGTTAGGTCCCCTGAAATGAATATAAGTCTCTTTGTTTACAGCATTGTAAATCTACTTGCTCATATTATTTTCAAGTCACAAAATTCCCAAAAGATTATAGTCACAATTAATAAAATTTTGCCTACATACAACATCTTTTTCTTCTGAGAATAAGAAGCTAATACTTTTTTTATTAATCCTATTCACTAGGTGCAGTAGATACAATTCTAAATGATTTTCTCAGATTTCATGCCCTCAAATCGCCATAATCTGTGAATATGTTGTGTTACAGGGCACAGTTAACTTTTTAAAAGAGAGGTTACGTAGCTACGCCTCATGTCATCACATGAGCCCTTAAAGGCAGAGAGATCTTCCCTGTTAGTGGCAGAAGAGGAAAGCAGAGAGATTCCAAGCACAAGAATTTCATGTGCTGCTACTGACTTGAAGATGGAGGAGGCAAACCACATGATGATGAGTGAGCGTGGTCTGCAGGAACTGGGAATGGCATTTGGCTGCCAGCCAGTAAGAAAAGGGAGATTTCAGTTCCACAGAAAAAGGAGCTGGATTCTGCCAGTGATTTTCATGCACTTGAGAGCAGATTTTGTCCTAGATTTTTCGTTAAGAGCTCAGCCTAGCTAACACTTTGACTTTGATTTTATGGGACTCTAAGTGGACACAACCAAGACCACCAGCCTTCTGATGTACAGAACAGAGATAATAAATGGATGTTGTTGTAAGCTTCTAATTTTCTGGCAATTTGTCTTATAGTACTAGGTAAACACGTTATCTGTTATGTTCAGGCAAATGGAACTCCTGGCTATGTTATGTAAACCCCATCTCAAGTGTCTTTCCAAATTTCATAATCCTGTAGCTTCATCTTTGATCTTGTTTATTAGCACACATGCTAGTTTTTTGGCCGGAGGAATGTGATGTGGTGTTTGTTGTGCTCTTGTCCAACAGCCTGGAATGACACTGCCCTTACCTGTGTATCTGCTGGTACAGAATTTAGCTCTGTGAATGTTGACGTGAAGTTCTAATACCTGGTGCAGTGAAATCTCTTCAGACAAGTAAGAGTTACCTCAACTGTCACTCATTCCTCCAAATTTTTTTCATTTAGTGGGATAAAATATATAAACAAAAATACATTGCAGGCTATTAAGGCTGCATACTGCAGATGGGAAAAAAAATCCTTCACTCTAATATCAGGGACATTTTCAAAAGGTTACTGAGGAGTACAGCATTAGTTGCTAATGTACTTAGACAAATGTTAGGGGGAGTATGTGCTGCTTACATATTCATGAGGGAGCTGCCATTTGAATAAGTCTCTTTAAAGGAAAAGCAAAGTGCACCAACTCTTAAACATTGTCTCACCCTTCTGTGGAACTGGGACTTGGAGGGACCTCCTGACCAAACCATTTACAAACGATCTAGAACAGAAAAACTATCTGCTTTATGTTTTTACTTTTTAATCTTCTATTATAGGTGTGAAAAGATGCAAAAGTCCAAGCAAAACCTCTAACTTTAGACCTGACAAACTACTAGGTTGATGTTATCCTTACATGTGCTTGAAAGAGTATAGCCTCTGTGTGCTGAATGGAACCAGATTGGGATCAATCATGAGTTCTGCCCCTTTTAAAAAATTATTATTAGAAAATAAGGATTTTCTCATTTCTAAAATGAGGAAAAATATTTAGTTTAAAGGGCCCTAATAAATGAAATACAAAACCTACAAAAAATTGTTGCCTCTGTGCCTGGCAGTTGTGAGGGCTCCATGGAGCTGCTCATTTTTGCTTCTCTGGTGAAGGCATAGAGTTGTGTGCCTGGAGCATACTAACTCATTCCGTATAGGTTCACTTCTTTTGGCTTCCATTAACAATGGCAGGAGGGCACCAGGGTATTGGGACCCTCTGAAGCTGGAATGTTGTTAACATAGTTGAAATGTGCCATACACTTTCAAATATAGCACCACCTTAAGGGCACTGTCAAAAATTGATCCTGATAAATTTGTGATAACCCAGGTGTCTTGGTTACTTTTTGCTCGTTGTCGAGACAAAATACCTGACGCCCAAAATTAGGGAAGGAAAGGTTTATTTTTACAGTTTTTCGGGAGTTTCAGTCCATTAGTTGGCTCCAAGTCAGCATGGCGGGGCAGGGCTGCCTTTCATGGCAGCCGCGAGCAGCAAGGCGCGCTGGCAAGCGAGAGAGAGGCGGAAGAGGAAGCGAACAAGAGGAAGACCCACTTTCCCTTACATTGTATGTCGGCTCCACCCCTGGGTGGGCACAGCACTCACATTGCCAGACAACAAACCAATAACAAACCAATAACTCAGCCCCATCAAAATTATATGAGGGTACATAACATATTACCCGATACACCAAGTATTTAACCATATATTTGAAAATGCTTGCCTGATTTGTAGTCATTCTCATCTATTTGACCCTCAGTGTCTCCTTCTGTTCCTAGCAAATTAAATCAACTGTAAAACAGGGTGAAGTAGAAAAGTACAGAGTCACATAGCAGGGTTTTGTAGACATCTAAGATCCATATCAAATTTTACAGTTTATAGATGCTTCCATAGCAATTATTATAATAGCCCTTTTAGGTTGTAGTGTAATATCGTTATTATTATCTCCATTTTATGAATCATGAGTTTAAAATTTAGAAAAACAAAGTGACTGGCCTAAATTTGTTCTCTAAATTGTTAAGGAATAAGATTTTTATTTTTTTCTAAATAAGAATAAAGGGTAAACTCACTTTCAGGGAATTAGATATAGTTAATCAAGAAAAAGCAGATACATTATTTTATGCCACTAGGAGACCAATCTAGAGTTTATCACTGTATAATGCAATGATCTATACCAATTTAAATTTGTTTTCAAGGTGGGTAAACTATGAAATTAAAGCTTAAACTTTCAGTGTGTTCTGTGGGTAAGAGTATAATTGAGAAATGGGTGATGCCACGTTTGTGGTATTTAGAAAGAAGGTGAAACTATGCCACACATTTCCTAGGCAGCTCTGTTTCTTTCTGACTCATTCATACCATCAATCTAGAGAGAAAAAAGAGACACATTTTGCATTTTACTTTCATTTGCAATTGTAGGACTGTGGCTATGGAAAAACTTCTGGCCTATAAAATCAGAGTTGAAAAATATTTATTGAGAAGCCCATTTATAACATTGCCTTAATTTTGGACTCTTGAAGTTAATTCCAAATAAGTACATCTCTGTCTTTTTTCTTTCCTGTGTCCACATTTGAAACAGATGGAGTCTTGGTAATAAAAATCACTGTGGGTAATGTTACAACTATTATGGAAGATAGGGAGTCTTACAAGAAGTAATAAACTGACCTGGTTAAGGGTGTGTTCTAGGGAATGGGTCTGTTTTAAATCTTTTCCTTGAGATACTGTTAGGAATTACAGATTGGTTATGTGTTCAAGATTTTCATGCTTTTGCACTCACCAATTACTCAGCTATGTCTTTTCCTCCAGTAGATATGTGTGAGCTGCTGCCTAGACATCAGTATTTTCAGTGGTTCCCAAAACACAAGTCCTTGAATAGTTGCCTGCCATTTATCACAGACTGGCCTTGCATTAATGCACACATTTTGAGTTTTGCAAAAATGATGGTCATGCACATTTAATTGTGGAGTAACTTGAGATAGCAAGATTTGGATAATCTAATACCATTCATGAAATTGAAGAGAATCTATTTAGGGAAAAGTCTTTTATACACATATGCAAAACCCAATTAAATAAGGAATATCCAATTATCTCTTTTCATCAGGGTTGGAAGGGTTAGCAGATGATCCCAGAATATTCTGATGGGTAGTGTAAGAAAAGAGTGCACAGAGTTGATGGGGAATAAGCTGGGATACATGTAAAATTCCTTGGGAAAATGGAAAGAGGGGATAAGCTGTCAGGAGGCATTTCATTCATCCCTTTTCTCTTGGGTCATTGCTTATTTCTGTTACTGGAGTATGTAAGTTAAGAAGAGGTTTGGATCTTTATTTTGTGACTGCAAGAAGAAATGTGCCACATGTTATCATGAGACTGGTGAGGACCAGTGAGATGCTTCATGAGTACCAGGTATTATTCAGGAAGACTGAGCATCCCATGAGGTAATAGCAGAAGTCTAGGACACAGGTGGACCAAAGGCCAAGGAGCTGCTTCAGTGAGTTATCCAAATCAGTCTGTGCATAAGAGGACACTAGCAGGTCGGCCAGCCAGCCTTTCCCCAGAGTATAGTGAGAGGTATCAGTGCTAAGAACTAGTTCTCTAACGGACTACCTGTTTTCCAATTCCCCTCCTAGGACAAGGCTTCCAAGTTATTATTACTAGGGTGATGACTGAAGTACAGTCCTTGTGGATAGAGGTTATTCTTTCTATATTCAGACGCTATCATTTTCCAAGACAAGGAAGGGAAATCCCAAGATAATTGCCAAGAACATTTGCTGGGATCTGGCTGGAGGAAGTGGTACGCAAACTCTTCTGCTCCCAACACAGAGTCAGAAATGAAGGATCTCTTAGACCTGCTGAGTGCTCACTGCTATCCACAAATGTGGGTCAGCAAAGAGGCAGACAGCCTGCAGAAGCTGGTGCCATGAACACAAAGACACTCCCACCATGTAAAGTGGCCAGGATGTGAGAGTGGAATGGATACCCAGACAGGGCCTGACTACCTTCTAGAAGAAGCCTTCACTGTAACAATAGGTTGTTGGCTGATGGCTGGTGGTGAGTGGTCTGCCCAGAGTCCACTGCCCAAATCTGACCACCTTTCCATGGGAGGCTGATCTTGCCAAAAACTCCATGTGTCCATGTGTTCTTTGGAAGACCACCACATACACACACACACACACACACACACACACACACACAAGACACGAGCTGCAACAAATCCCAGGTCTTAGAAACAGCAGTGACAACAGAAACTGACAGCTTTACCCAACCAAGAAAGGAGGCCTTGGCTCCATTTCATTCTCCTTTCCCCAGTGTCAAAACTAGAGGAACCAGCAACTGGAAGAAAGCCTGCTGGGCCTGATCAATACACCCCTTGCCAAAACCCTCCCCTTGTTCACAAATAAATGAGCTTGCCTAGGCTAGGGGCAAAAAAAGAAAAATACTGGAGTCCAGCAGCACTGAAGTTTTAAATAATGTTAAGTAAAATAAATCAGATACACAAGCCTAAACATCACATGGTTTCTCTTATATAGACACCTCAAGGGTAAATGAGATTAACGAGTAAAATAAAAGATAGATAATAAGAAGCAGGGAAATGGATCATTTGAAAATGACAAGACCTAGAGATGGAGGGAAGGGGAAGAAGGGAAGAGGAGAGGGATGTAAAAAGAATTAAAATGTGTTATGTGCATGTGCCAACTCCCCATGATGAAGGTAATCGTTACGTACTGCAAATATGTACTGATAAAATTAGAAAGTAAAAAGAAACAATGCTAGGCCTTAAAGACTTTTTAGACTGTTTTATGGGCTAAAAATGGCTGAAAATGTACTTAAGAGAGTTGATTTGCAGGGGGAAAGGAGAAATATGTGGATGCAGTCATTTATTGGAAGAAATAAGATGTTTTCTATTCACACACACAACAGATAGAGGCTCCTCAATATACTGGGGAAAATATAACTGTGTAGACTTACAGTGTAATGAATTCAGTACATCAGGCAAAGTGAGAGTGACCAAGAAAGAAGGGGGAGAAAAGACCAAGAAAGGAAATGGAAAGAGAAGGGAGGAAGGACAGCCCTTGATCTGCTTTTATCAGGAGAGGGTGGTTGAAGTTTTGATAATGAGCATTGCCCTTGGAGGAGCCTGTATCAAGAGGGTATCTTAAGTCTCTGTGCTCCATTTAATCACTGAATAATAAGCAAACTTGATGGCTGCTCTCCTTCATAATTGTCATTTAAGTGTCTTCCCCTAGATGGAATGAATGTGCACAGTTCCTTTCATCATCAAGATATTTAATCATTTTTACTCCTTTTCTCTTCTCTAAAATGTGATCTCTTTGTCTTTTCCACCCAAGTATTTTCACAGAAATCATTTTCTATGTTTTCTGTTTCTCTTTATGTCCACTGGCAATCATTCAATTTCATCCCTTCAATGTAAGAAACAGTAGCTAAAGCAATACCACCTATCACATCTTCAAGAGAAAAGATTTTTTTAGAGATAAGTTTCCCGAGGTACACAAATAGATGAATTTTCAGGATACATTTTACCTCTGGTTGCTAGAAAAATGAAGAGTAGATTATTTTCACTAAAACAGAAAAGGTTTATTGCTTTCTATTCTTTACAGTTGGTACCAAAAATTGTAAGACAAGGTCTACAATATTTGTGCAATGAACTATCACTGAGATTGCCTTTTGATTTTAAAAAACACACATTTTTCTTCTTTATTGATCAAGGAAATTTTATTTGCCTCTCCACATCCAACCTGGCTGAATGTATTCATCAATTTGCCAAAACAAAATACCTGTAAGTGGAGGATTTTATTAGAACAATCAGCATAAATGGTTCCTTCACAACAGTTTGAAGTTCTACAAGTACATCATCTTTAATACTGGGAAAAACTCTCTGGAAGAAACCTTCCTCCCATATGATTTTAATTTTATAGGCAACCATAACTTTGGAATTCCTAATAAAGGAGAAGAGAGGGCTGTCTTTAGTAAATGCTTTTAGAAGAGACAGTTCAATGCCTTCTGCCAACATTAACTCTCAAAGATTGTGCAGGTGCCTCATAAATATCTAGGTTTAGCCTATGTCAGGAGCACATCTATTGCTTTGATACTATTAATAATATAGATATTTACTACATGTTATGACTTCATAAGAGAGATTACATCAGAAGCACTCAGATCCCAGTATCTAAAACAGCTGATTTTGGGGTTACACCTGGAAAAACAAAACATTGAAATATATTCTTGGCTGTGGGTTAGTGGTTATTTACAGAAATCAGAAGTTTTTCTTTCTTTTTGGCCAACCATCTTCTTAAATGAAATAACAGAGACCAATGTTCAGATGTGTATTTGGGCATAATGATACTTTGAAGCCATTGTCTTCTAGATCCTCATTCTACGAACTTTTGTTTCCCACACAGCTGGGAGGAAACTTTTCTGCTAAATAATAATAATAACTTGTTTTCAATTAGTGACTAAATTTGTCATAGGGATTAATTTGTTTTCTTACTTTGAATCGCTAGAAGAGTGTTTTTTTCCTCCTATGCAATCTCCCTCTGCACAGATTAGATGGCCTCACAAAAGTTGTGAAAGAGACCTGGTCTCCATATGCTCTGGTGCCCTCCATTTACAATTATGAAAGTCAGTGTCACCAATCATGTCCTTTCAGTTGCTCTGAATTCAAAAGGAATTACAAAATGGGCTAAAAATACCTTCCTTTTTAAATGTCACGTGTTTGTCAACTTTCCATTATTATCACAAGTACTTGAGAAAATAAACTTATAAAGAAGAAAGGTTTATTTTGGCTCACAGTTTTGGTGGTTTCAGTCCCCAGCCTTTTGGGCTCATTGCTTTGTAGTTCTGCAGTGAGGTCATGCATCACACTATGGAGAATGTGAAAAAGCAAAACTCCTCACTTCATTGGCCCATATGTGACAAAGTGAGGAAGAAGAAGGGATTGGGATCTTCTAGTGCACCTCAGGGTCATGCTCCTCTGACTGGAAGACCTCTTAAAGTTTCCATCATCTTCCAATAGCTCCAAGTTGGGAACTGAGCCTTTAACACATGGGCCTGCAAAGGACATTTAAGATTCAAACTATAGCATGCATTCAATCTAATGGATGCAGGGAAGACAAGAGGCCTTGTGATTATGGTTAATTATGAAAGGAGTCCTATTCCAAACCAGTTGCCCTGTATACCTTTGTTTTGGGGCTTGGGGACTTTACATCCCAGGGAAATGCCTACTAATTTTATTTGGAGTGTATATAAAGGTGTGCTTTTCTTCGGTAAAGTGGGAGGATGACTGTGGACATAGCCGTATTTTCAGGCAACTCAGTTTTTGGTAAGAGCACAGATGGAGGTTCAAGATGTGGAAGTTGCATCCCTTAAAACTGTGCATGCAAACTCCTCAGCATTTGCAAAGCCCAATGAAAAACCAGCTACCTAAGCAATATCTTCCTTGATATCTTACAATCCAGGTGCATTTTACAGTACCCCAGGGGAATGAGTCTTGATCTACTCCTAGTCCTTGGTATCCTTGGTACAGTGAGGTTGACTCATTAGTAGAAAGGTTAAATAAACACAACTTTACATTTCAATGGTGTGCTGGTAAATGTTAAAGCATTGACAATTTGGAGGAGGAGGAAGTTCTGCTCTATGTTGTTTGCCCATTTCTGTGGTGTAAATACTCCCACCATGGCCTACTTCAAGCAACAAGGTGAAGTAAACTGGCTTGAAGAATGCCTGACATTAACAACTAGCTCTCAGGCTCTCATGAGCTAGTCATAAGCCAGCTCTAGTCATCACTGAGTCATGATTTATTAATTACAGGGCTCTGACCTGAGTCAGCCAGAGAAGCAACAGATTTACAGTCCCCTCAGGGCTTCTCAGTGTGCACGCTTACATTCACATACTTATAAAAATACTTACAAAACTCCGGTATATTTCTTCAGGGTTCTACCTCGCACTTCCCTCAGTCCAGTCCTTCCTCACTGACAATCCTAACTGATTTTCCTTGGAGTGTGAGCAAACCATGTTACACTTCCGGGATCAAAATCATGCTGTTGAACCAAAGTCTATTTTTCACTCTTATAAAACATAAATGTTAAATCAGACTATTTTATTCACTATTTTTGCATTTTGATTTCCTTCGAGTGTATTTATTAAATGCTATTTGAACATAAAAATATCATTATACTTACTGGGTTTCATGCTCTTGATTTGTTTCCCCCATAAGCATACCCTGAGATTAACTTTGAATCCAATAAATTTACTTGGGAGGTGCCGTGAACACTGATAATGGAACAAGAAAATGATACATGAAAAGGCAGGCAGCCCATAAAAGGTGCATTATCAAGTTAGCTGCTACAGTGAGTGACTGGAGCTTACTCCTATGGGAAAACACTTGCCTCAGAATTACCCTGCCACAGAGCCAAGGGTGCAGGGAAATTATACGCAAAACCCGTGACAGTCACTAGTTGAAGACTGCTCATGCCCTAGTACTTCCATTTTCCTAGCAGATTGGCCCTCAGTTCTGGGAAAACTTTGCAGGCTAGAGATGCATATATTGGCAGCTGGAAGAGGCCCAAGCACATTGAGAAGCTGAGGAGTAAGGGCAGGGCACTAATGACTGTTGTGTTTCAAAATTCGAAACAAATCTAAGAGTGTTTATTGGTACAGTTAAGTCCCCCTTATCTACAGTTATGTTTTTCTTGGCTTCAGTTACCCAAGATTTAACATGGTGTCTTAGTCACTTTTCTTATTGCCAATACAAAATACCTGACACCCACAGTTAAAGAAGGAAAGATTTATTTGGCTCACAGTTCATAGAGGTTCCAGTCCATAGTCAGCTGGCTCCAAGATACGGTGGCTTGGCAGAGGGGCATCACAGAAGAGAAACAGTCCATGCTAAAGCAGAGTAGGCAGAAGGCAGCAAGTAAAAAGCAAGTGTCTTGCAACAAGTGGCCACACTAGCCCACTAAGTGTCCTTTAGGGTGGGTAGCACTCACACCCTGGGCGAAGCACTGTTAATCATACCCAGTATGCCAAACCAATCAGCGGACTGACTTAGTAATCACATACCCTTAATCCCAGCATCACGTGCTGTAGATCCAGCTACCTCTGAAAAAAACCCCACGTATGATCACATGAGATTTGGGAGGGGAATTACCTAGATGCAAGCCATAACACATGGCCTGAAAATATTAAGTGGAAAATTCTAGAAATAAATCATTTATAAATTATATATAATTTTTATTACAGTGGATTGTTATAATTGTCCTATTTTATTATTAGGTATTGTGGTCAGTCTCTCACTGTGCCTAATTTATAAATTAAACTTCATCATAGGAATGAGTGCATAGGGGAAAAAAGTATATATATATCCACATACATGTTTACATAGAGAGGTTGGTACTATGTGTGGTTTCAGGAATCTGAGGAATGTCTCGCAGCATACTCTCTGAGGATGAGGGGAGACTATTATGTTATTATTTGTCTTGAAACTCCAGGTCCTGATACAATATGTGGATGGCACCAAAACAAAAAACAAAAAGGAAACAAACAAACAAAAACTCATATTCAAATTAATTGCATCCTCTCTTGACCAGAATCTCATAGAAAAGTGACTCCAAACATTGAAGCCATTTGTTCTACTTATTCTTAAACACATTAAAATTTGAGTCCTTGCTTTAAAAGTTGATTCTCAAATACTGTTTCATCTGGGAGATGGAAGAAATTCCTTATGAAATAGTGACCTTGATGTCTTACAACCCGGCTGCATTTTATAGCACTCCGGGGGATTAGTCTTGACCTACTCCTGAAGTCCTTGGTATTCTTGATGCAGTGAGGTTGACTAATCAATAGAAAGGGTAAATAAAAAGAGTAAATAACAATAGGTCCACAGATGTTTTAGACCTTCATTCTCTGTAGGTGTGGCTTGTAATATTTTGTGTAAATATATCCAAGTCTTAACAATGGACAATCTGGCTTGGAAACCTACAGTAAGGAGAAATGCAAGTGGATCTGTGAATATTCATCACGTATGCTTTAACATTTTAAAAGAGGAAATCTTTCCCCTTTTTCAGCAATAGAGTTTGATACTTTGTCTCCCCCTCCTTTCCATCCTGTAATTTGCTTCTCTAGATTTTCTGCCACAAACACTATTTTTAAAAAATTTCTTTTATATGAACTTTTTCCTTAAAAAAAAAAAAAACCAAAGAAACAAGCAATGTTAATTATAGCAACTCTTCCAGGTAGTCTCCCCTGCCTTCCTTTCTCTGTCTCTGTAGAAGTCTTTCTTATGGCACTTGGCATTTGTCTAAAATTCTGTATTAAGTGTTAGTGGTTGCTGAAAGACGGCAGATGTGGGCCTGGTTTTCTTCATCTTTGTATGCTTAGACATAGGTCCTGGTAGAGAGTAGGAATTAATAAATATGTACTAAATAAAGCCACATGGCTCCTTAGGAGTACATAAGGAAATTTGAAAAAATAAACATTCTTTTTAAAACAAAAATATGTATGAGTCTTTTTGAGAAGATAATTTTTTCTAATAAGCTATAAAATGGTGAGCCTTTTATCAACCTGCATTTGTACTTAATTCCAAAGGGAATTGACTGAGTTAGTGTCCCTGTAGCAAAATATTCTAGCTATCCATGACCTTGAACCAAACACCTGCGTATATATATGTGTGTTTTTATTCTATTTATTTTTTTGCTACAGTGTCATCTATGGTGACCAAGCATTAGCAAACAATACAGACTGACAAATTCCTTAACTGAAACGTTTTGTGAAAAGATCGCATGATTCGTTAAGATAAACACTAATTAAATCATTAGTTACATGATTTCTTAAAAGAATAAGAGTCACTGAGATTGCTAAATCATTTTAAAAGCAAATATAAAATTAGATGAAAAGTAAGGTATTAGTCTGGTAACCTGAGAAATTCCTTTTGTGAAATACGAACTGTGGAATGTGAGACTTTCAGGAGTGGCCTATGGAGATGCAGTAGGAGGCTAGGGCATGGCATCGGCTGGAGGAGATATATTAACCCGGGTGCAGAAGAGCTTCACACCTGAGCCTGATACCGTGTCAAACCGAGCCCCACACTGGGTCCCACCCAGTCTTCTGATCAATACGCCAAAGCTGGCACCTGGTATCAATCTTCCTACATGTGATGAAGTGGGACCACCTGATCAACTAATAAAGAAGACATGAAAGGTCAGCAGTCACTGACTTCGCAGCCACTACCCTCTTGTTCCTGCAGCAGTCTATTTTGCGTGCCACACGCTTCTTCTTTTTCCTTCAAAACACCATTTTCTCCCTGAGCATTTCTCTTTGCGCTTTTTTTTTTTCCTTTTTCTTTCTCTTATTTCTTCCCTAAAATAAATGGTAATCTTTCACATCCACCGACTGTCCTGATCAATTCATTGACTGGGACAAATAAGAAACTGGAAAACACTGCTGCTCTCTATCCCATCCAATAACAGAAATACGTCTCATTACAGCATAGTCACACTCTAAACATCTGCAGAAGAAATTGTCGGGGTTTGTTGTAAAATTTTCTTCCTTAGAGGATCCTAAGACTTATTTTGAAATCTCTCTACTTAATGGGTTCCAAAGTGGTCTGGCTTAGACTACAAGACCCTTTAAGTTTTCTTTGAGTCCTAAGAATCTGTGATAATAGCTGCAAATTTTAAATGGGATTAGAGTAAATTTATTTCAAGAATAAATTCATCTTTATGACAGAAAGAAAATGTTGCAGTTCTGTGATATGATGCATCTATTTTGGGCTCTTGGGTTTCAAACTGACATGGAACTGAATCACAGAGAAATTATAGTATGTAAATGAGTTAGATGCTGGATCTTGTTCTCTTGATATTAAAACGAGTTCTATCAGGGAATGCTGAATAGTACATCACAAAAATGTTCTCAAATAAATGTTGGACTTCATGTTAGAACAGCTAAAAGCCCTCCTTTGTTCTCATTTGATTTTGGTTGAGGACATCTTATGGTAAAACAAGGTTTTCTTGTCACTTTACCCCACATTTCTTTTTTGTCCTAGAAGTTACCTTGTTAGCTCTTAATTTGGTAACATTTTCATGCTCTGGTGATAGCTGCTCATAAAAATAATAGTAGAATTGCTGAGTCAGCCATGGTGTAAAAAGTATAGATATCTCACTTTTTGTTTATGAAGGGAGAAAGAAGAAAAGAAAGATGGTATGAAAACACCAGCTTTTTTAGAAAGGAGAATGATTAAGGTGCTTTTAAAAAGTGGTCAGATTTATAGTCCTAAAGACCGAAGGCCCCATTTATTCACAGGTTAGCCGAGAGGAATTCTCTCTGCTTGCCAGCGACTCATGCTGCTGAGCTGGAAGGGTCCCCCACAGAGGAGAGGATAATTTCTTCAGTTTACTTACAAGGTGCTAATTAGGGCAAATTGTTAGTGTTATTCTTTTACTTTAACATCTGTCCCATACAAACTGGACACAGATAAGTAAGTCATTTTGTGGATACATCTGAGGAAGTTAGAGGGCAGTGATTTTGAGTCATCATCTTTATAAATTAGAGTGTAAACTAATGTCCTATATGAAAGGATCCAAACTCTTTACAGCCATGAACTTTCCATGTCCATGTAAATACTAATATCAGAAATCATAGCATCTAGTGCTTCCAAAAGCAATTACATTTTTAACAAAAGAGAGTTGAGGAAATAATGCATGCGTTTTTTGTCTTAGAAATATAGTTAATACTGTGCCCAGCACTATTCGAAGTTATCTATGTGTATTAGCTCATTCAATTGCCACAGCAACCTCAGAAATAAGGTTATATTACAACTGTTCCTAGTTTACAAAGGTTAAATTTATATAATAAGGAAACTGAGATATGGGAGTTACCTAGCAAGTGAGTGGTAAATCTAGGAGTCTAAGCAAAGCAGCCTCATAATTAACAATAAATAAAATGAAATGTCTACACATTTATGTCTACATAGAGAGAAAACCAATCAAGATATATTGTATAGTGGAAACATATGATGGCCTTTTAATCAAGAGTTTACTTGAAAATAATCTAAGCACAACATTAAAGCTTTGTAGGGCAAGAAAGCATATTTAGAACTTAGAATTAAAAACTTCCAGAATCTAGTCCTGTAATGTTTTGCTGCTTGAAAGAATCTCACCTGCTGTAGTTGTGTTCCCTTGTTCATGTCTCATATGATTTGAAATGTGACTATTAATTTTAATTTTCAAAATGGATATAGGAGAGAAGCTATTTAAAAAGATCAAAACCAATTCATGCTTCCCTACTACACTGACTGTGGGGAGCTCCCGTACCTAAGAGAAGGTATAAAATATTAATAACTAGATGATCTCTGGATCTATTTTATATGCAGCCCACAAATCATTGCTATTGTTGTTTTCTTTACCCGTATTAAATAATGCAGGTCATATACAGGAACAAGGAAATCTAGTAACTCATCACTGACTTTGGGAGAAATATTAAAAATTTACTTCGTGGAAAAATTGCTACTGAAATTTTGGGATCCAAGTACTTAGTCAGCAAATTCATGAATGCATAAGAATTGGAGGTTTTAAGTGCTTGATACGACTCCCCTATAATTTCTTTTTGTTCTATCTATAGAAAATTTTGCTTAGTTTCACTCTGTTCATTTGTTGGAAAAGTAAAATTTTATCAGCCTTTTTTTCACTTGTGATTATTTCTTGGCATAAAGAAATCATTCTCTATTGGTATGAGGTTGCTCACTGAATAGGAATCAAAAGAATCCCAGTTAAACATCCAAATATCTCATAAGGGTTTTAAGCAGATATTTCAATTTCTGAAAAATACTCTTAACTGACTGGAAGATATTTTAGATGCTATTAGTTTGCCGTGGTGCTCACTATCACATTTACATTATGGTTCAGTCCTAGTGTTGCCACATGTAGTTATAATTGGAAGAGGCAAATATTAATTCTAAATTTTATCTAAGAAACACAGAATGCATTTGGAGGTATGACTTCATTTTTTTTTCAAGTGAATAGCCAAGTTTTCAAACACCATTTTTGGAAGAGACTCTTTCTTCCCCACTGCATTGTCTTGGTCACTTATTAAAAGCCAATTGGCCACAGATGTGTATAGTAAATGTTTACTTCTGGGCCATTGATTTGACTCCAGTTGTCTATGTCTGTTTTATGCCAGGACTCAAACTCTCACTTCTTGCAATAGAGATGAGAAGTGGCAGGTGAAGATTCATACCAAAATTGAAGAAAGGTGAAAAAGCAAAGTTCCTGACATCAGGGATGCATAACCCCTTGAAATTGTACACCATATTTTCATGAGTGTATAGATCACATTTATGTAGGGAGAGGAATGCATAGATTTTCTTGGGTTCCTAAAAGTGTGGATAACGTTACTATGTACAGACTTGTATCCTCCAACCAATAAAAATCAGTATGTTGAGGCCCCAACACCTAATGTAATTGTTTTTGGTGGTAGGAGTTATATAGAAGTAGATAAAGTTAAATAAGTTTGTAGAAGCGAGGTCCTGATCTGATGGAATTAGTGTCCTTGTAGAAAAAGACATCAAAAGCTGGGTGTGGTGGCACACACCTGTAATACTCACAGCACTTGGGAGGCTGAGGCAGAAGGATCATTGCGAGTTCGAGACCAGCCTGGGTTACAAAGTGAGCTCAATGCCAACCTGAACTGTATAGCAAGACCTTATCTCAAGAAGACAAAAAAAAAAAAAAAAAAAAAAAAAAAAAAAAAAAAAAAAAAAAAATAAAACAAAAAAAAAAAAGCACTGCCCCAGAAAGCACAAGGTTTTTATTTTTATCCCTCCCCCAAAAAAAAAAAAAAAAAAAAAAACCAACAACAACAACAACAACAAGACATCAGCCCTCACTCATGCCCTGCCTTCTCTCTTTTCCCTTCCCCTTCTTTCTGCCACATGAGGATAATTTAAAAATGAGCCTGCATTAATAAGAAACTTAATGGGAAGGTGCCTTGATGTTGGAATTTCCATCTGCCAGAAAAATGAAAACTAAATTTATGTTGTTTAAGCTTGTCAGTCTGTGATATTTGTTATGACTAAATACCAGCAGACTAATACAAACATACACAAAAGGAAAAGAATTAATTAAGAGAACAGTTGTTCTCATCTTTGCTGTATGTTAGACTCTCCTGAGAGGCTTTTAAAAACTTCCGATTTGGGGGCTTCATTCTTAGAGATTCTTATTCAGTTGCATGGGAGTAGTGCCCAGGCATAACCATTTTGTTTTACAAGTTTCCAAGGGATTCCGACGTGTGGCCAGTGGACTCTTGTCTAAAGGAAGAATAAGCATTATCATTACAATAATAGAGTTTTTAAAAACATATTATTCAAATAATTGCATTATATTGTGATAAATGCCAAACAGAAATTCACAACTGTTCTCTTCTTCCCTAAGAGTTCATAAATTATATTTGAGAAATTTTTTTATATAATATAAATACTGATACAAAATTTAACCCGAACTTCTATTAGGACAACTGGATATCCATACATAAAAAAAATAAAACTCTATCTCTATTTCATACCACTTACCAAAGTTAAGACAAAATGGAGCAACCTAATGTATAAGAACTAAAACTATAAAATGCTCAGAAGAAAATAGTCCTAAATCTTGGTGACCTTAGATTTAGCAATGAATTTTTAGATATGATGCCAAAAATAAACAAAAAGTAAATAGATACATTTGGCTTCATTAAAATTAGTTAACTTCTTACATAATTGGTGAAAATAATTGCAATTACATAATATGATAAGGCTTTAGTTTTCAGAATGTATACAGATTTCTCAAAACTTAACAAGAGAAACAAACCACTCAGTTAAAACATGGGCAAAGTACTTGAGTAGATATTGCACTAACACAGACAAACAAATGGCCAATAAGTACCTGAAAAATGCTCAACATCATTAGGAACTGGGAAAATGAAACTCAAAGACCACAGATTGATACGACTTCACACCCACTAGAATGTGTATAATTTTTAAAATTTTTTTTATTTTGAAGAGAATAAAACCAAATGAAATAAAACAGAATAGAGTCAATCAAAATACAACAATGAACATGGTACATGACTTCAAAAAAAGATAAAAGGAAATCAATAATGGCTACCATAATGACTCTTGTTATCTTCAAAATAACTGCCCATACCATCAAGCATAATAAAATCAAACAAAGTAGTGCAGAATAAAACCAATAAAAACAAAACAATGGAAACAATACAGGACTTCAAAACAATAGTAAAGCAACAGTGGTTACCATAGTGCCTCTTGTTATCTTCTGAGTATTTGCCTATATCATTCAGACAAAATACAATCAAACAGATCAAAATACAATAAAATCACTCAAAAAAACAAAAACAAAAAAAAAAAAACAAAGCAAAACAAGGCTTCAAAACAAGAGAATAGGAATTCAGTAGTGGCTACCATAATATATTTTGTTATCTTTGAAATAGCTCTCCATGCCATCAAATATAATAAAATTAGACAAACTAAAACAGAATCAAACCAAACTAAACAGAACAATGAAAACAATATGGGATTCACAGCACGATAATAGATTAACAATGGCCACTCCCTTCTCTTTTTAGACACTTCCTTCCCTTTCACTTTCACAATATGTGTTGTGTATTTTGGATCCCACTAACTCCTTTAGCTTTTTGTACTAGAGTCACCCATGTGACTCTGAACCATTTCATCCAGGAGCATGATCTCAAGTTGTATCCGTTTACCTACAAGAACCTTGAGGTTATCTTTCTTTATAGCTGAGTAGCTTTCCTTTGTATAAAAATGCCATTTTTTTTGGTCCACTCTACAGCTAATGGGCAAGCTACCCCCACTTCTTTCTGGTTCCCTGTCACATAGAGCATTGTTCTCTCTCCTTTGACTTTCAGTCTATGAACCCCTTTTCAAGTTAAATGTGTTTCTTGTATAAAGATATTGATGAATCCTGTCTCCTGATCGACTCTGCCCATGTTTCTTTTTATTGGTGAATTGAGGCCATCTACTTTAATCATTATGGCCAGCATGCACTGCCTCATCTCTGCCATGCTATTTTCCTGCCATTGGCTGCCTACTTTTCCTCTCCATTCATTTGTCTTCCCTGCTCGGTGACACCCCTGTTCCTGGAGCTGTGGTCTTTTTATCTCTCTCTAGAATGTCCTTCAGTATTCTTTGTAGGGTTGGTTTGGTGGTTATGAATTCTTTCAGTTGTTCTTTGTCATGGACATATCTTGTTTCTTGGTTAATTTTGAAAGATAGTTTTGCAGGATACATCAAACTGGGTTGGAAGTTGTTTTCTTTCAAGACTTGAAATGCTTCATTCCAAGATCTTCTTGACTTGATGGTTTATGCTGAGAAGTCTGTCATGATTCTGATGGGTTTTCCTTTATAAATGAACTCTTTCTTTTCTCTAACACCTTTTAATATTCTGTTCTTGTGCTGACTTTCTGGGATGTTGATTATTATACGTCTGGGTATAGATTTATTTAGGTTATGGCTAGCTGGAGTTCTATATGCTTCACTTATCTGAATGTCACTTCCTTTTCCCATGCTTGGGAAGTTTTCTGATATTATTTCTGTAAATAGACTTTTAATGTCATTTGTATTGACCCCTGCTTTTTCACTCACATGTTGTATTCTTTAGTTATGTTTGTTTGGGTTGTCTTGCAGCTGTTAAATGGTTACTTTCAGGTTCCTTATTATTTTTAAGAGATCTTTCCTTTCACAGTCACAAGCTGCAAACCTGTCTTCAAGATTTGAAAGTTTATGTTCAGTCTCTTTCAAGTGGTTTTGCTGCTTTCATTGGAGCTTTTAATTTCCTGGATATCTCTTTGAATCTGTTTCATGCATTCTAAATCGTTTTTGTATTGCTCACTCAAGGTTTCCCTCATTTTTCTATGCGCTTCCATGTTTTTTTATTTATGTCTTCTTTAGAGATGCTTAGCAATTCTTTTATTCTGTTTTTCATTTCATCTTTTACCTGAGTTAGCATTTCTGTTCTAATTTCTTTTATAGCCTCATGAAGTTGTTTCTTTACTTCAGTTGCCATCACTTCAGAAACTTCAGGTGTACATCTCCTGATCTCTTCTGTGTTTGCATCTCCTGCACTTGCTCTGCTTTGATTGGAGGCCAGAGAATGCCTTTTGCTTCTTAGTCTTGACATACTCCTGGGCTCTGTTGGACAAGTGGGTACTGGGGTCACAGGCACTTGCTGCATTGGTTGCAATTTCTCTGATGCAAGACTGTTTGGTTCTTCTAGATAGTGCTGGCTACGGGTATCTGATGGTGGCCATTGGGTGAACTGGTGCAGGGCTGTCTGCTGCTTTTCCCAGCCTGTGTTGGCTCCCCTGTGGCTGGTGGAATGTGTACGAGGGTGGGGCTGGCCATTTCCTGTGGACCTGGACTGGTCACCAGCAGGGACCTTCCACTACTGTCCCTGGAGTCTGTGTGGGGACAGGGTGAGCCACCACTTCCAGATGGAGCTGGCTACCTGCAGAGAACCTCCACTATGGCTGCTAGAATGCACGTGGGAGCAGGGCTCAGTCTGAGCAATTTCCACAGGTTTGCGCCCAAGTAGGAGCTGCTGGAGGAAGGCAGGAGCAGTTCTGGTTCCGGGCTTATCTGGCCTGACTCCAAAATGGTTCCCAGCCAATTGCTCTCTCCTGCAGGAAGACGAGTCCTCTGCATTCACCACCAGCCAATGCAGTCTTCCAGGTCCGCTACTCCCATCCACTACAGCTCTAATGCTACCTCTCTCTGCACAGGCCTCCAGGGTTGCCAGCTGCCATGTCATCTTAATTGTGTGTCTCCAGTTTCCAAAATCCCTCTCACAGTGGGTCCAGCTCCAGGCAAAGGGGCTGCCAGCTACCGTCTTCTTCTTTGTTTAGGTTTTTCTTTTTACTCTTTCTGTAGGCTTCAATTCTCACTGTAGATTCTTCCTGGGCCACAATGTCTTCCCCACAGTGCTATATTCCAGCATCTGGACTCAGACCAAACTAGTTTGTCTTTTTCTCAATTCTGTGCTCCAATATTTTATTGTTTGTAACATCAGTAGCTGAAAACCTGGAGGGCAGCAGCAGGGGCATGAGCCATGGACCCAGCTGGCAAGGATGCCCTGGTGGCATTATTGTGGCCACCAGGCTCAGTGGAGCCCGTGTCGCTCAGATGCCTCAGGGCCGTGCAGACAGTGAGTGGCAGCCAAGGAACCAGGCCAAGGCATGCAGTGTGTGGCGCCAGATGTGTGTAATTTTTTTAAGTAGAGGGAAAACAGCTGTTGGCAGGGACATGGAAGAATTTCAACTTTCATACTTTGCAGGTGGCAGTTTTAAGGGGTACAATCTTAAAAATTCAACAGTGCCACTCCTAGGAATATGCTCCCCAAAAGTGAAAAACAGGTACTTGAATACTTGAACAGGGTACTTAAATACTGTAGCCAACATACAGAAACAACCCAATGTCCATCCACAGACAAGGAAGTAAAACCAAATGGGGCATATGCATACAATGGAACATTGTTTAGTCATATAAAGGAATGGAAAACTGATAAATGCTACGATGGTGATGATTCTCAAATACACTATGATAAGTGAAAGAAGCTAGACACAAAAGTTCAAGATGATGACATTTATGTGAAATATCCAGAATAAATTGCTCTACAGAAACAGAAAACAGATTGGTGATTGAGAGCAGTTGCAGAGGGCAGAAACGAGGAAGTTACTACTTAATAAGATAGAAGGTTTCTTTAGGGTAATGTGAATAGTTTGGAATACAAAGGGCTATACAATACTGTGAATATATTAAATGCCTCTTAATCATCCACATTGAAATGGTTAATTTTATGTTGTATGAGTTTTGTCTCAACAAAAAATGAGGCAGAACTGAAAATAGGTTGGTCATTCTGTCCTTTGCATGTGACAAAGTTAGTGTGCAAAGTAAGTGGCTCTTAGTCCTTGAAACTATTAATATGTGATACTCTTAAAATACTTACTAGAACACATTAAGTGCCCAATAAGTATTAGTTACTACTAAAAATTACATAAGTCAGAATTTAAGGCAATTTATAGAAACCCCATATGCAATATTAATTCCATATCCTTGGCCCCTAGCATAATTTCTGGCATGTGATATATATTCTCTTAATGTTTATCTAATTATTCTGATAGGAAAAATCTCATTCTCTAGAGATACTCAAGAATAAACTATATATCATCACTTCAGATTTCCAGGAGACAAAGAAACTTGGGGATTATCTTTTACTCATAAAATTTTGTGGAAAACTACTGAAATATACATGCAAGGAAGCAGCTGACATGGCACAAAAATGCTGAGATTTCAATGAAGAATCTTATATACAACTGACACAGTGGTACAATTAATAATTTGTCCTCTCAGCAAGAATTTAAGCTAAATAAATCCATGTGTGACCTCTAGGTGTCTTCTCAATTTCAGTAGCTCAGAAATCCAAGAAAAATTAGAGGACTTTCATCCTAAATATGATGGAATTTGTCCCAAGCAAAGTGGTAATAATATTTTACATTGTAAGTTTTGCCAGATTCTTTGTGTTCATGCTCAGAGACTCTTAAACCAGGCCAGGATTCATGAACAGAAGCAACAGACCCTGTGTTAACCTGTTATGAGGAGCATTTTGTGGGTACCATTTTGTGTACCAATTTTAGACCTCCACTCTTATTCTGAGCACTCCTGCATTTTACAGCACATTGCTGGATACTAAATTAAGGAGTCTCCATACATGTTTAGTATACTTTCCTTTGAGACCTCATAAAGTGCTGTGCATTAAGTGAAACTCCCTACAGTTCTCATGTGGTTACTATTCTACCAGGTTCAGAGAAATAAAACCATATTTAGTTTTGTAATCTCATTTTATAAAGCAAATCTTTTATGTCCCCGACAAGATCAGTGATAAAGTTATTTGTTGGTGTATTTCTGCTTATTTAAATTCTTGACAGAGCAAATGCAGGTCAACTCATAAAAAGAACTTTAAATGAAATTCCTGATTTCAATCACCCTATCATGTTTTTCAGCCCCTGGTCTTACTCATCTCTGCATGTATCATCACTGGTCACCCAAACGCTCAGGATTGGAACCTGGGAATCATCGGTGACTGTTCCTTTTTTCTTGCATCTTCACACCCACTACATTGGCAAGCCATAGCTCCTCACTTCCCTCCAGCTTCTCTGCACCATGCTGGTCCTAGATGCCCATGTGTCTTACCAGGACTCCTACCAGCACCATCCTCTCTTATTCTTGGATTCTTTGAGCACATTCTTTGTCAGTCAGCCACCAACATTTTTGCACAAGGTAAATCAGTCACTATTGATCTCTGTGCAGAATCTTTTCTTTCGACCTCAGAGCCCTTGAGGCTGGTTATCTTCCCCCAAGAAGTGCTTTTGTATTTTGCCTCTGGCTGACTCTATGTCATTTTGCCTCTAGTATTTTCTCTGAAGTTAAGTCTCCACACCCAGTACACATAGTAGCCATCACTATCACTTAGTTCTCACTAGCTTCTTTCATCATAGACCCAATTTTATATGTATTTTGTTATTATGTTTATTTGTTTAGTTTTTTTACCTTTAGAATGAAAGTCCCATGATGCCAGGAACTCTCTCTTACTGACTTCACTGTTTCCAGCTTTGTTAGTGAGCCCTGTAGCTGCTTACACAATGAACTGTCCCTGTTTTTTGTTTTTTTGTTTTTTTTTTCTCACTTCTGCTGCCTCTTCTCTCACTACCACAGCCCCGGAGCTTCTGATGCCTCAGTAAGAACAGTTAAAACAACAGGCAGAAGTTAAACACTCATTGTTTTATTTGCTTCAGGGAGGGATTTTCTTATATTTCATTAATTTTCCTTTCCCTCTGCATATGTGTGTGTATAGGAAAGGTGGAGATGGGGGAGATTTCATATTTTTTCTTCCCACTTGGTGAGATACAGAAATAAGAGGGGGGAAATGTTTCTAGAAAATATGAAAATTATAAGTTCTTTTGGAGACAGATTCAACCTTTGGAAGCAAAGTCCCCTCTCTCCACTGCCAAAAAAGTAACTCTAAATTGATTAATTGGCAGGGACCAAATTTATGTAAAGTGAGCCTAGAAAAAAAGACATATCAGTGTTAAGAATATGGGAGAACAACACATAAAAATCCTTTATGCACTCCCACAAAGTTTCCAACTGAATGAGTAGTTATAAGTAAACTCCTTGTCTTCGAATGAAACCTTAGAATGATCCTTATTTTTAAATCCAAAAGCAATAAGATGTATACTTGGTGTGGAATCTTCCTGCTGATGTAATCTTGCACTACTTCCCCCTTCCATCTGAAAAACAAAACTGGCCTTCACTTTCTAGGTAGAGGATAATTTTTCTTGGGTGACATGAACCGTTTGTGGATTTGTTCACTAACCACTTAGTACATAAAAGCACAAACACTGCTGTTGGAGCGAAATGAATCACTATGGACAGACTGACCAATTTTTGCCATTGTATGCCTCCATCTCTCTAAAAAGAGTGGCTTTCACTTTGCATTAACTCTGCTAGTTTAGGCATAAGATTTAAACTTAGACTAGCTTTATATTTATTTTCCCTATCTTGATATGCTTTGTGTGTGTGTGTGTGTGTGTGTGTGGCACCGGGAATCGAACCTACAACCTTGTGCCTGCCAAACAGGCACTTAAGCCACTGAGCCAAACTCCCAGCCCTTTGATACACTTTTATCCTTTTTAGGTTTTGACTCTTTGATCAGATGTGGTCCATCTCTTCACACCTTGATGTGCCCCATATACTTTAGTTAGTTCCTCCAAAAACTATTTCAAAAATTACTGTCCAAAATATACAATGTTTCCAGAAAACTCTTAGATTCAGCACAGCTGATTTAATTCAAGGACATAGCAACTGAGGGACAGATAACTCCAAAGAGCTGGCCTACAACCATCAGCATCTACTATCTGTGCTGCTCAGTCGTAGAGCATACAGTGAAGTTTATGATATTTATGAAAATCAGAGGCTGTTGCAATCACTCATTGATTCATGATTTTTACTCTTTTGTTCCTTGGTTATTTCCTCGATGGCATCATGTGATCTGTTACTCCCTCACTGATTTTTTTGGGTGTTAAGTCATATGTACATGCTGATTTGTTTCCATACATTGTGCATCAAAATGTTTTCTATAACACAAATAAACAGTAGAAAGAGCAACCATGGCCGACTTAGCAATGCATGCTTTAGAGCTTATCTCAGGAAAATGAGGTAAAATACTCTTTGGCAGAAAGTCTTTGTTATATGTGCACTAATGTTCTTCAGCCAGCACACATGTGGAGTGTGTTGAGTTAGAGCTACTGGCTGAGAAGGCATCACCTAGAACATGGGGCAGGGGTGGGGTAAACTATACATATATGTGTGTGTAGTATATAGACACATATGTAAATATACATGTGTATACACATGTTAGTTTTTAAAGGAAACTATTTCAGAGACATATAGGAATGTAATGAGTCATTCCTGTTTATGACATCATCAGTTTGGGTCTGTATGTACTACTCTAGATATGAATCTGTAGAAAATACTTAAGTAAATGCTCAAATTATAATTAGTTTTAGATAACACTTAGTGTTTCATTTTCTTCTGTAATAAGGCCAGTTGATTATGTTGTTATTTCCAGTTTATAACTGACACCTGGTTTCATTGTCCAAGAGTTTTCATTGGCTCTTGTTGCTTCTCAGTATTCAGAGAAGCTCAGTTATTTGGATGATTAAACAATTATTTACAGTTTTAATTTACTTTGCCATATTGTTAGTCCCAAATCATCTATATGCCATCTTTGTGTCACGTGCTAACTTTTAATTAAAATCCCAAAGAAGCAGAATCAGCAAAGTGTGTTACCATTATTATTCATGGTAAGTTGTTGGGTAAGGCTTTTATAATAAATGTGAAGCACAAAATTATACACTGTAAATATGTATGGCACTATCAGATAAAGAAACTGTGAGATTTTAAAAAAATCTAAAAAGGTCTGGGGATATAGCTCAGTGGTGGGAAGCTTGCCTCGCTTTGATGAGGCTCTGGGTTCAATCGCCAGCACTACAAAAATAAGAAAATCAAACAATACTTTATAAGGAAAAATCCAATTTATGAAAGAGATAATCTGTTGTAGTTGTTTGAAGTCTTGGAAGATTTTTTTGGAAAAAATATAGTTAATATATTGTTTTAAACAAAGAGCTCCTGAAGGCAGGAAAGAATTGGAATTGATGTGAAAATGCCCATCCTGCTTCATTCTTCTGTGGCATTTACAGGCCTTGATGGGACTCCTTACATAATCAGCTTTGCCTTTCAATGGCTTCTTTTATTATAGAGCAGAATGCTTGCCTAACGCAGCCTCCCCTCCTTTTCTGCTCTCAGTTTCTTAAGTTACAAATGCATTTAAACAATGATTGATTCGTGCTGCAACAGGCACAGGGAACAAATGAACTACAGCAAGAAATTGCTGTGCTTGGGTCTGAGATCCCAGCACTGGAGAAGAAAGTGAGATCAGTAATACTCAAAAGGCTGTGTTGATGGAAAATGTGGGGTGGTTTTTTTGACTGCTCGTTTATCCTTGCTTTTCACAGAACACATGAATGTTTGGCACTATGGAAAGCATTATGAAACAATTGCTTGCCATTTCTAATTATATAGTATTTGGAAAGTGACTAATGAAAACGCATTTTACTTTTTAAAAAACTCTTGGGCTATAACTTAATTAATTAATGCAATAAAACAATTTCCTGATGTAGGATAAATTCTACCATTAACCCAATGGGTTTAGATAGAACTCCTTAAATTCTAAGTGACACTGAACCTTCCAATACCCCCCACCCAAAAAATTACTTTGCTACTTTTTAATTACTTAAGGGGGTCAAACAACTTAACCTTTCTCCAAATATTATACCAATTCTGCTCCCAGGTAACTCAATACATTTTCCTTAGCAACAAAAAAAGAAAACAGTTTCTTATTACAAAAAACAAAATGGGAGACTTTTTTGAACTGGCTAAAATTCACTAGAGATATGAAAATGATGTAAGTATTACTAACCATGGCTATAACTTTTCATCAAATATTACAGTGAGGGCTGCACAACAAGGTGAATGTACTCAGTGCCACTTAATTATGTACTTCACACAGTGAATATTATGTATATTTTACTACAATAAAAAAGAAACACAAAAGAAGAATAATTATACAATAATCGCTTGTGCCTCCACCACCAAGTTTAAGAAAAAGAACACAACATTCAGTTTTGACATCTTGCGAGAGCCCTTTGGGGACCCTTGCACTTGTTCCTCCATAGCCTACCCACATCCTGACCATTGTGATTTTTGCATTATCATTCCTTTGCTTTATTGTTCAGCCTTACACATGAGACAGCGTTATAAATGGAATCTCACTTCATGTGTTTTTCTGCAACAGTTTTTTATTCAATCTTTAGTTTCCAATCCATTTATAGTGTTACATATAGCTATACTTTATTTTTACTGCTGTGCAATATTCTATCACATGAATACACTGCTGTGTATTTTTCTCTCTCTCCCTCTCTCCTTCCTTTCCTTGTTTTTTTTTCTTTTTCAGTTTTTATTTTTTATTAGTAGATGTTTGCAGTGGATGGTCACATTCCCATGGGAAGTTGGTACATATACGTAATACATCTTAATTCTTTTTTCATTCCCTTTCTCTTCCCTCTCTTCTCCTCCCTTTGGTTTTTCTAATTAATTTGCTGAAACCCTTTTTGTTAGTGATTATATATATATATATATATATATATATATATATCACTGTCTATATATCACTATCTATCTATCTATCTATCTATCTATCTATCTATCTAATAATCTTTTCTCCCAAGTTGTGGCTTCTCTTTCCACTCTTTTGGTATCTACATTGACAATTCTTTTACTTTCTATTATAGATAAACTCATGGCAGATTTAGTTTTAATAATCTAGGTTATCTCTTCTTATCTCAAAAATCAAGGAACGTCTATCATCCTAGAATGTTAAATTTGCTTTTCTATTGACTGAAGGTAGAAACTTCATCCCAGCATAGACCTGCATGTTAACCATCACTTGACAATGTTTATAGCAGTAATTTGTGCCAGGAACAACTGATTAGTCCACCAGTTTCTCTGTCCCACTGTACATCACTTATTCAGTAGACATACAATCTGACATACATATTGACCCTATGTTTTTCCAGGATGAGAGAAAACTGCTGATACTCTAGGTTCCCACATTAGCACAGACTTTGTAGGTAGACCCAGTTACAAATATCACTTCCTTCTCTTTCAGATGAATGAGGTTAGATAAGGTTTAGGAAATTCAGTATTCTTATCTCAATGTTGAAACTAGTAATAGTGACTTTAGAGAGTTTTTAAATAGATTTAATAGGGTAATATATGTGGCATACTCATCATTTAATACATGTGCAGTAAATGGCAATTATTCATGATATTAAATTGTAATGTATGGCTATCCGATGAATCACTGTACAGAGATATTTCCATTTTTTTAATACAAGAAGTAGAAATTTAAAGTCAAAGGGAAAGATAAGATTTTCTATAGTCAGGTCTCAGGCCTAGGAGCTCCAGGATGAGTGAGTTGTTTCCATAACATTAGGGTTAATACCCACTTGATGAACCAAAGGTACAAACTGTCCTCACTTTCTCCATTTGCCCTCCTAGTCCCTACTATGCTTCTAGTGTAATCCAACTGTGCCACTGTAAGGGAAAAAGTAGCTACAGAGTCTGTGTAACAAGAGCATCTTTTGGGGCTGGGGGTTTAGCTCAGCTGTGCAAGTGACTGCCTGGCAAGTGCAAGGTTGTGAGTTCAATCCCTAGTACCAAAACAAAAACAAACAAACAAACAAAAAACACAAAAAAACAAAAACAACAGCAAGAGCTGTTGGGAGCTGTTGAAGCTGGAAAATGACCCACACTTGATCTTACCAAAGTAACAAAGAGCACATGTGTCAACCACATGAAAACGCTGCTACAGCCCAGAAAAACAGAGGGCTCCTAAACAATCCAGGCCTGGGTTCCTAGGCAGAGGGACTGAAATTGACGTCATCCTTCCCAGTATATAAATAAACACCCAGCATTGGTTTAGCAGTTCCTTTCCTCCCATCAGGAGGATAAGGGATCCACCTGACTCCAGCTTTGTCTCTCTTTTTATTTTTCTCATCCTCTCACGGTCCTTCACCCCCAAGAACCTCAGGAGCCGCGTGGGTCGCGGCAAAGAGCATCTTTTATTCCTTTCTTATACAAGGAGGAGGACCCTTTAGAAGTCGGATGGGGCTGCTTTCTCATCTCTCAGCCCACATTCAGTTAATGGGCAGAACAGAAGTCTTGTGATTTAGCCCTAAACTGTGAATGATGAGGACATTATTGTCACCCATGAGGAGTATAAAAGCTAGTTGGAAAGAAAGCAATCCTTGTAAAAGAAAGAGAGTAATGAATAGAAGAAAATCATCCAACTGTGGATTTTTATTTTAATAGCTACAACCTACAAAATATTAATTGATATAGTGAAATCATTATTTGAAATTAGTTATATTTTCAAAACGTGCCACTATTTGAAAAGAAGCATCCCCTCCCCAGTATCTTGTTTAATACCCAGTGTCAGCAATAGTTGTCCAATCTGATATTATATCAACTTTAAATGAATTTACTGCTTCTTTGTTTATGTTCATTACTGTTTTCAAAAGTGGATTTTTGCATGATTGACCGGAAATGTGGATCAATTCTTCACCACAGTAGGTAAACTGTTCTACTCAAAGTTACCTGGGGCAGGGAGGCATTTTCACAGACAGAGTTATAGTGGTTAGACTTGTAGTTTTGTTCTTCTTCCTCTAGCTACTTTTCCAGCTAAAGTGAAAATCTATTTTTGTCTGGGGAGTTTAACTAAGGTGTGTTGTCAGTGATGGGATGAACGGCTCTCACAAGAAAGTAAGAGCTCCACTTCTTCGTGACAGCTTGTGCCTGCCACTCCTGCAGGGTGCTTTACTACTTATCAAATAAATGGCGACAAGTGCACTGAGGTCCCACTGTGCTGCACAGCCTTTGAAAATGCCTGTGAAATATAAATCAAGGTTCCATTTCTGAAAAAATTGCAACAATTCTCTAGTCCAAAGGATGGGTAATGTTTAAGAAGATAAATCTATGATACACTTCCAAGAGCAAAGTAAATTTTTTTGTTAGTGTTTGCTTGCAATGCACAATAGTTCACATTTGTTTTGGGAAACTGGTACATGTATGTAATGTATTTTAATCATTTTCAATTCCTTGATTCCCTCCTACCTTCTCTCTCACCCTGATCCTCTTCTGCATCTCCAAAATGTCTGCCTTTTTGTTTCCACCATCTCTCTTTATTTGTACTCCAAGAGTTACTTTCAAAAATGTATCCAGAAAGCAAAACTGAAATAAATGAAGGTGGGGGTGGGGGACATCTGCTATTCCATTGTAAAATTTAGAATATGTCTACTTATATAACTTTTTCTGAAACAAGTCTATTATCCTCACCAGGTGGCAAATATTGAAATGCATACCCAGCTAGCAAAATCTTCCTCTTCTAGTTTGCAGATTACCTTGTTTCCAAGAATAACACTTTGGTGAAGGTGTCAGCTATTATGGTTACAGCCATCACTCACTCAACAATTGGAAAGATGTGCTGAACACTCCTATAAGCTCAGGGCAGGAAATGAGGCTTCTGATACTCTATTTGGCTATTACAGAAAAAAACAAAGCACTGAAATATGTATGATAGCTCATTGCTGAGTAAACATTATCATGTCCAGTGTACCCTTGACAATCCTTTCTGAGATCATTGTAGGACGGGTTCTACCTCTGGTCACAGCTAAAAGCTGTTCATTACAGTTGATCTGTTTCCATTGCCTAAAGAGGGTGATCATTTTTAGAAAAAGAAATAATCTAATAAAAACAGACATGCTTAAAGTGAGATAAACCAGAGTATTGATTTCCACTATATTTCTTACGTTGTGTTCTTCCAAGTAAATAATTCTACAAGAAAGTAGGGCACTTCTGAGGTTTTCATATATTCACTACTTTTCTTATCTGTTTCCTTCTAAAAATAATTGCTTAAAATAGAATTGATTTGTGATTCTGAACTTGTTTTGTATATGAGAAAGTAGAAAGGAACTGAGAGGTCCACCAGAAAAATAAAATCTCACTGAGAAGATTTGTCATGCTTTTCTCAATGGACACCTCTTGAGAATTGACATAGGGGTGTTCACAGGAATGGCCTAATTCTGACAAAGCAGTCAGCGAGGCTCCTGATTCTGCTTTTGTTCTTTCTTCTCAGTAGCTGATGTCATCTTGTTATTGCTACTTTGTGGATGTTTGACCAATGTCCATCAAGTTTCTAAGTACAGAAATATTTCCATAGGTTTGCATGCTTCTGTCAATGAACGTGTTGGTTATTGGCATTAAAATGTCAGAAAGCTGTTACATTAAAAGATGAGCAACTCTAAATGGCAGTTGGCTGGCGATTGTGTTTTCCTGGTTTGTTATGGTTGTTTTATGATGCTCAGCTAGAAGGTGGGTGCGTGTCATTAACTCTTCTAGTCATTATTTTCTTTTTCAGTATTCAGAGTGTCTTAGGGGATCAGTGACATTCCAGGCACCTAGAAGCTTGTTACAAATACAGAGCCACAAGCTATACACTAGGCCTTCTGAGTCAGAATCTAATTTTAACAAGATCTCCGGCTGATTTACAGCATGCACATTAAATTTTAAGAAGTATTTCTCTATCTTACAGTAGAAAAGGTTCATATTATCTTCCACATCCTCACTTTTGCTCTATTACTATAAGCCTTTCTGGATAGCTCTCACTATTCAACTTACTTACACAATAGATAGGACTTAAATGATAGATTCTACCTTTGGTTCTATTGTGCTATTGTTCATATCATAAACGCTATCACACTGGAAAACATCATATTGATTTAAACCTGGTGAAAATAGGTGAATAGATACCAAATCTTAGGGTAAGTTCCTGAAACTAATACCTTCAGTGTGTGAAAACTGTCATAAAAATATTCCTGCCTTTCTCTCATTGAAGATGGTTATCATAGTTCATTTTAAAATCATGTATATCTGCACAATAAAAGGTTTGAGGTATTTTGGGGAATATGATGGTTCTGCTAGCTGCAGCCGTACTCAGAATCTTGAGATAGTCTCTTAGGATAATCACAGTAATAGTGACATCTGCTCAATTCTCTGTAAACACATTATATTAGACGTGCTCTAATAGTTTTTAAAGTTTTATGAAAGCAAAACAGAACACCTATTCAATGATAGGTAAACAGACGTATACATTACTCTAAGATCCCACAATAAAAAAGTTGTTCTTGTTTACTAATCAGTACTAGTTACTTGGCATGCATCATCTTCAATTCTATTACATACAAGCTATTATTTGTAATTTAGAGTCAAGCAAACTAGAGCTCATGGAAATTAAACAGTGTTCCTATGATTATGCAAATAACTTATGGAGGTCATATTAACACCAACACTGTTCCTGATATTGTCTCTTCACTAAGCTATGTACCTCTCAAACTCCTTGATACATAATGATTGACTGCTGATTTAGGACTCATTTAGGGGACTCCTGCAGTATTCCTTGCCACTGAACCATTACCGAGCCACTGAAGTCATGGATGCTGTTGGTTACCTGTAAAAGTCTCATTAAATTTTTAGGGCATAGCAATCTCAGGTTTGCAAGGGCCCTACTTATATCACCCTAAAGAGTTTGTGCATATTTGCCAATTTGTTTCAACAGCTGAGATCACTTTCATCAGTATTGCTCTTCTGTTCCATTTCCTCAAGGAATTTACTCTCTGTAAGTCCTTCTCATTTTTATATTATTCTCATCCACTGGTCCCCATCTCCTTTTGTTATGGGCATATTCAAGTAACCTCTTCTTTAAGAAAATCAATCATGACTAATGAACAATTTCCTTGATTCTTCTCTTTCTCTTATTCTGCTATAGCCTTTTACCCTCTTCTACCTGAAATAGTGGCTGCCTCCATTACTGTCTATAAATCATTGTTTTTATTCACTATTGAACCTATTGCTTTCTGGTTTTGTATCCCATCACTCACTGAATCTAACACAACCATTTTCAACAAGTTTTTATGATACTAAGATGCAATAATCTTCTTTCACAGAAAAATTAAAAGAGACCATAAGTGACACTTATGGAAAATGTACTCTGAGTCATCATTCTGTACTGATCTCTGTCTATATTTTCTCATTTAACCGTCATACTAACCTTGTGATATTTTAAAATCATCATGATCATTCTGGTTTAAAACTTGGGAAACAGGTTCAATGTATTCAATTAAAATAAGGTAGAGACTCAATTCAAACCTAGTTGTGTCTGACTCAAAAGTCCATGGATTTTCATTAAACAAGGCAAAAAAAAATCAAGAAAATTGGAGGCAGGGCATGGGGAAGGAGGGAGGGAGACAGAGACAGAGACAGGGACAGAGACAAGAGGAGGAAGGAACTGGAGGGGAGTATAGCAGAGATTTGAACATAGGAAATGTTCCCTAAAACAAGCAATAGATTTAAATTGACCATGGACTAACTTCATTGATACTATTATTTTTTAATTTTATTATACAGGAATGCCTTAGTTCAGAACTAAAAGCACAACATATGAAAGGAAAAGAACAATATTAGTTACAAACATTCCTTATAGCTCAGAAGTTCCAAACTTATGGGAAAGCCCTCTGATCCTCTGTTAAATGATGTTTTCTATGGAATGAAGGTTTCATCAAGGGTGTCTATTTGACAGTACTGCCACATTGCACAATTCTCTGATGGTTTTGTTAACACAAGAAAAATAGATCAGTAAGGTGAATAGTGAATGATCTTACCAAAATTTGTGTGTGCTATTTAAATTTTCTTGAAATTATTCAAAATTTTTCTGACCTAGAAATCAGGACAGAATCTCAGGACAGATGGCTTGGTAATGAATTTTTCACCTCTTTTGGCTGCCAAGCAATTTGGAAATTTTACTAAGCCTGGCCCCTGTCAGTACAGTTCAGCACTTCAACTTTTGAAGACTAGTCTGACACCAGGACGTTGTCATCATTATCAGCTAATACTTAGCAAGTGTGGCACATCAAGTGTTATAAAAATGGAAAAAAAGTTCTGGTCTGATTGAAACTTCCTAGCAAGTTTGAGTTGAAACTGCATTTCTATGTTGAGCTTGAAGTTTAACTTATATTTCCAATCCATATTTCCTTCTTAGGTTTGGATCCATTGATCTAATAAGCTGTTGTACATTTTTACTTAGATATCATGCAGGCATCTCAAAATGCACATGTTCACTGTGGAATTCTTGATCTTTCGCAAGAAAGCCCCACCTGCTTCAGTGCTTCCTATTTCAATGAATATTAACATCATCTATCCAGCCTGAGATCCAAACCTGGAATCATTCTTGAATATTCTTTCCCTTTACCACATCCAATCACCAAAGCCTGTCTATTCTACCTCCAAAACATATCCTGAATCTTTCTACTTTTCTCCATCACCATGATATTGGAATCACCATCAATTCTGAACTAGACGGGCATCAGACTCACCCTTTGTTGCCAAATCTATTTTCTCCATGAGGCCAGTGTAGAACTTTGAGTCAATTGTGCCATTCTCCTGTTGAAATCCATACCATGCTTTTTTCTAGCTGGTAGATGAGGTGCAAACTCTTTTGCATAACTTAAAAAGATGTTATCTCCCTTCCCAGTGCCATTTCTTACCAATAAGTCATTCAGTGAGAAAATGTTTTTTGAGTGTCTTCTATAACCTTGCTTTAGGCTTTTAGAGATATGAAACTTATACAGATGTGTGCCACTGGGGACACACACACACAACGAGGAAACGAATGAATGGTTTTAAGTGCTGACAAATACCTAGAAGGGAGATATTTTTGAGAGGTGCCTGCTATAAACTTTTCCTTATTCCACCTAAACTAAGGCAGATGTTTTAGATGAGTGTGTTCCTATAAGTCCTTCTGTCATTACTTCAGTGTCTTCGTATTATTTATTGTGTAACTGTCTTTTATGCTCCATTGTTATTGATTCCACATCCTATTATATAATTATTGGCTGGTTTATGTTGGGTGCTTAAATATTTGTTAAATAAATGAGCATTTCTTCCTACATATGAAATTATTTATAAACTTTCATCTAATTGGATAAAAATAAAAATAGGTGTATATTTAAACACAATATACATATATAGATTAAATAAATATGTTTCAGAGTTTTATATATACATATATATGACTGAATATGTAGGACATTGAAATCTATAATTATTCATATACTTGCAGATTTGTATATTGAACTTTTAAACACATATAGTAATTAGCTTATTCAAATCACCAATTTTTACAGATAACAAATTCTATATATTAGTAATTTCTTAGTTTTTTCTTATCTACTAAGAAAAATAAACTGAGAATAATTTTTTTGGAAAATTGTGAGACAAAGAACATTAAACACTGCAAGGGAAAAATAGACATGCCTTTTTTGTGTCATTTTAGCTGACAGAACAAATTGTGTGTGGAATAGGCATCATTGTAGGGAAGACTATGTTAATAACTTCCATTTGTTAAATCCTCTTACTTTTGCAAAGTTTATAACTGTTGATCTGTTCCATTAATAGTTAATCTTTGTAAGGATTTGTAGTAGAACAATGGGAGACCCTTCTAAAAGGACACAGACAGCCACATTATCTTTCATCTTCAGGTTCTGTAAAAAAGAACATTTTGTTTATCTGTATTCACCATAAAGCAAAGAAAATCACAGCAAATAGCATCTGCTTCAATAAAGTTTAGATTGGCTTTATGTACTTTTTGAGAAAATAGTTTGTCTCACCTTTAAGGTATTTGATTACATAATTTTGACTATTTGGCCTCGCTATGGATGAAAGAAACTTCTGGGGAGAATTTGTGTTCCAAGTCTTTTGTTATTTTCTTCTTAAAGTCTTACAGCAGCCTATTCTTTTACTGTGGTCTTTTAGGGTGTGTATCGGAATATCTGCAAGAAACCTTAGCTTTTCGAAATATTTTGGCACACAGAACCAACAAGAATAGCTGTCTTATCAACTTCTCTTAAAGGTGAATAGCATTTTTGTTTTTTTTTCTAACCACCATTTTCTCACCAAATCCATCACTTGTAAATCCTCTAGGGTGTATATCTATAGTCTGAGATCAGCTACTTGCTTCCTTAAGTCACAATAGAGCACAGTGATGTAGAAAATCATGAATGTTGGAGTTAAAAGTCTCTAGACCATGAATTTTCTCTGATTTGCATGATGTACCCCCTTTCTGTTTATCCGTATTTCTATCTCTCCTCCAATCTTTACTTAGAATTTACTTCTTGCAACCCTCAGAAATTGGCTTGATTTCTTTGTGATTGATAATTTAACTAGGTTTTTTTTTTTTTTTTTTTTTTTTTTTTTTTTTTTTTTTTTTTTTTTTTTTTTTTTTTTTTTTTTTTTTTTTTTTTTTTTTTTTTTTTTTTTTTTTTGTGGATGCTTATACATGTAAAAACTTTATTATCTGGGTAGGATGCTGGGGAAATGCTCTACTAATGACCTCTATCCCAAGACCTTCAATATAAAAATCATTACAACAAACAGAAATCTTTCCACATACTTCTAAATGTTTCAACAATTACAATGAGCTCAGATTTGTCAGAGTTCAAGTAATATGCACCCTATATCTCATTCCAAGCTTAAAATATGAATGAAAAAATACTGATCAGAGGAACATGATGTGGAAAAAATTCTGAGTACTGAATGGACCTGTGTGACAGTCCTGCTTTAAACTTGTAAGTCTAAATTCTTTTAAAAACAGAAGAAAGTGTACATATCACAACCACCGTGGCAATAGGGAACAACCGTTGAGAATGCCACTAGTAAAACTCAACAGAGAATTGGCTTCCCAAATGTGGAAACACATAAAACAAAAACATTCTTTCTTTATAGTAACTATTTGAATTTCTAATTCTCTGGGCCTCACAAGTTTATTATGAAAACCATGTTCATTTTCCCTAAGGGGCAAGAAAGAACCACATGCTCTTGCGTAAAGTTATAGAATTATAATAGCAAATTTTTAAAGCCCTGTAATTTTTTCCTTGGATAGCCTTATATTGTCCTCTTCTGGGTTAGGTAATTCAAACATAGAAACATTTTACCCTTGACACAGTTTGGAATTTGGAACTGCCTGTGAAAACATGAATAACTTTATTTTTTCCATTTGAAAATTCCCTAAACACAAATTGATAAATTCTCAAAGAACTTCAGTGCCGAGTTTGCAGGCTAGCATTTTAACTGCCAAGACCTATATTCAAAGTGTTTGTATTGCCAGGAAAAAAAGAAAAAAAAAAAACATAGCTGTTAATCTACAGCTCAAGCAAACTGTACACCATCTTTTAGGTTGGGGAGATTGCAAAATGGGCTGAAGGTTGATGCACATCTTAGAAGAGTCAAATGTGGTGGGGAGTGGCATCTACCCAAAGTAAAAACTCAAATCCCAAATAGTAACACTAATGTAGACTATCAGAAGTTTTAAATTACGGCTTATTTTGAAAGGATTCCCACCTCCCACAACAAAACAAAGTGATAGGAACCATCAATCAGAAATTTTCTCCCAACCTTCAATTTTACTTTGAATAAATGTTCTTGTGTCTTGTTTTAACTTTAAAAAAATAGATTATAATAGTCTAGAAACTGGCCACATGAGTTTATTTCGTGGAGATATTAATGGAGATGGTCTCATAAGGCAGGAGTGGCTATGAGAGATAATCTCTGACATTTCCATAAACTAGATCGAATTCTTGGCACAAACTGAGCTGGGACAGCAGGAGTTTCCCACCTTGCTACTCCTTAGCTGAGTGAATTATGCTTTAATTTCCACACTGATAATGATAATGTGATAAAGTGGGCCAGTTTTTAATTGGGGTTTTATAATGACCTGAGATACAGAAAACTGCAAAATAAAGGATTACATTTCTGAACATGTGAAAAACATCTTTGTCATCTCCCAGTTTCTTTTATTATGAAATGTGCATATGTCTAAGAACTTTCTGGGTTCATTCAGATTTTAATAGGGTGGCTGTTGTAGGGATAAGATAAGCTTTTTATTGTGTATAAATATCTAAGCACAAAATCTATCTTCAGCCTTTTCTCACCACTTGTACCCTTCTGGTTTCTTAGTGTGTTCTGCTTAGAAACCCTGTTCTAGATTTTATAGAATTTTTCAAAAAGCCTAGTTATTCACCCATACCCTTTTATTCAATCAATATTTACTGAATATGTCTACTTTATGCCAGCTTTTTATATATAATATTTTGATCAATCCTCACAAGAATTTTGCAGATGAAAAATAGGTCAGGGGATGTAAGTAACTTGTCCAAGATCACACAACTAATAAATGACATGCGGACACGTGAATTTGTGTTCTCTGGAACTCTGTACCTAGGTTCCAGGGCTGGCTTTGAGATATCTTAAGCAGACATAGTAATGGATTCACATAACAATGACAGCCACATGCTTGCACAACCAATGGGACCAGTAATAAATATAACATAGCCCAGTGAGTCCTCTCAAGGACCTGCCTTGCACTTTTTTTCTGGGCTACCATGGGTACTGATAATATAAAAATTTGATGAATAATGCAACAAAGCAATAAATTTGCATTCCAGAAAAAGAATCCAGCTATCCATCAATATTAATGATATCAAATGTCTCTTATTCCATAGGTCTCAAGAGGCTTATAACCAGCACCTGAACATACCTATTTCCTGATTTAGATTTAATGATTTTCCTTCTAGCTTCTTGCTACCACTTATTAAACATAATGAATGCCTTCTCTTAAGACCTATTTTGTTTTTCTGGATGTGCGTAATGTCGAAAGTCTTTTCTGGCATTTGCAGCTGTGATTTTAATTGGATTCATGCCACTGTGATCCAAACCTTACAATCTCCTAATGAAAATCATAAAACTATGTAAGTAGAAAGAGACTGCAGAGACCAACTAGTTTCATAAGTCTCAAATTGGCTGATGCTGGTCCCAGATCTGTGTTATTTGCTCTCCACAGTAATAATCCAAGGTGTTTTCTTTTCATGTTTTGAATTTATTGCCAAAATTTTCAAGTGGGTACATTTCAAATTTTTAAAAAATCTGTATGTTGAATTGCTCTTGAATATTTAGACTAGTAAGCAGCACCAAGCCTGTCTTACTTCTGACTTTCGGTCTTCACTGACTTCCGGTCTTCACTGTATAGGACGGCAAGTGCTCTCTGGGGTCGGGCTAGGCTCTTTAAGCTGTTACCATCTCAGCCTCCCCATATTGGCAATATTGGGATCAGCAAGTATTTGCTCATATTGTTCATGGAATTTGTATTCTTATGGCAGAGATAAAATGAAGAAAAATCTAACTATGTAGAAAAGAGAAGATAGAATATAATCTGACAGGGATTTATGTTTAAAAAGTAGAGAAAGGTGCTTTGTGGAAGTGGGTTAATGTGCAAATGAAGCATTTCTGTTTCAAAGTCTGTAACTGATACATTTTGCTAGGCCTTATATGTAATTGAGAGCCATGATCTCATCTTATTTTGGAGATTCAAACACAGAGATCAAAAGAGGTTAAAAGAACTTCCTAGGGTTTACATGTAAATCTTACCTAGAGTGAAGGTTTTCTTACCTCTTATTATGGAGTTGAGCATATAAGACATAATATATACTTAGTGAATGAATTTTTGAGTTGAAAGTTAAAAACAAATTTGTTTTAATGCTATGAAATTATTTAAGAAAAAGATTAAGACATAGAATTAGAGAAATTCATATAAATTCAAAAGGGGCACATATACTGAAGCATACAAGCATTGTTTGTCTAGATTTCAGAGTCCCCTAAATCTCTCTTTTAGAAGGTACTTAACTGAGAATACCTTTATTATTTTCCTTGTCTGTCAGCATTGCATTTTGTCCAAAGTACTGCAGAGCTGTGGTAGACTGTATCTTGAGTTAAACTATTAAGCTAGAAAAAAATAATTTTAAGAAAAATCTTCCATTCTCTCTCTCTCGTGCTTTTTCTCTCTCTCTCTCTCTCTCTCTCTCTCTCTCTCTCTCATGTGCACACATACACACATCTGTATACTCACACAAACTCAGAAAAATACGATACTTAACCTATGAGTTTTTCTGTTAACCATTTCTTCACATCTTTCATTTTCTGTTTCTATTAGTACATTTAAAAACACAAACATCTCTTAGATTAGGTTGTTTTCTTTTTACTCATAAACACTGCAGAGTCTCAGGATCAATTTAAAAATAGAGACATTGGCACTAGAAATATAGCTCAAGGTTAGAGCACTTGCTCAGCATGAAATTGATCCCTAACACCGCTAGGAAATAAATTTTTAAAAAAGAAGAGAAGAAGGCAAAAATAAATGAAAAGAAAGATCTGTTTTCTCACCCTAGTGTTTTAAATCAGATCAGTTACAGAGATCAACTGGTTTAAGGCGTCCTTGAGAGGTTGTGGATCCATTCCTTGGCTTCCAAAATCATGCAGGATGTCAATCCAGTTTTCCAAGTCCTCCAGATGCAATTGTTCTACACCTTTAAGGAGCTAAAGGATATTCTAGACAGGTAGGATTTCTGAAATTTAGTGTATATTCTCCATATTTTATATTATCTGGTGTTATAGTGACTTTTCTCATTGCTGAGACAAAATACCCAACACCACAACTTAAAGAAGGAAAGATTTATTTCAGCTCACATTTTGTAGAGATTTTACTCAACAGTTGGCTAGCTCAGAAGCAAGGTGGCAGGGTTGGGGATTTCTCAGCAGTATAAGCACCTGGCTGGCAAGCACGAGGTTGTGAGTTTGATCCCTGGTACCCCTCCCCGCAAAAAAGCAAGGCAGCATGGTACAGGGGCACTGCAGATGAGAAACAGTTCATGGCAAGGCAGGGAAGGAAGCAAGCAGCAAGCCTGCCTCTCCCTTTTATCCCTTCCAGGCTCCCTGCCTTTTGGGTGGTGCCACCCACATCCATGGTGGGTCTTCCCATTATCCACACCCAGAACTGTGCCCAGCCAATCAGTGAACTCATTTAGTAACTGTGCTGTCTTAATCCCAGCATCACACACCATAGATCTAGCTACTATTGAATAGCTCATCTATGACTGCCTGAGGCTTTGGGGGTACAACTAGATACAAGCTATAACACCCTGCGAATATTTTATTGGCTTCTGTGTCATTATTTTCCTTCAGAGGAAAGAATTCCATAACAACTGTGCTTAAAAATTACCATCTTTTTTCATCACCAGAGGTTGTTTCTCATGTATATCTTATACTACATGAGTACATTTACACTCATTTCTTATTTAATTGGATTAAACATAAAACTGCTGATCGCTGTTCTCAATAGCAAATTATTTTTTCCCTTTAAATATTTTCACTGCAATTTCCTTATCTTAATAATCCTGGATTTTAAAAAGGTGTTTCCAAGATAATGTTGCACAAAGTCCTAGTTATCCCAAAGGAGGGTCCAAAGAGTGATGCAGGATCCTAGTAGTACATTATCCCTGGCACGTTAGAGGTTCTGGACTCTGTTGTGTTCTTCTGAACACATATTCGGGCTATTGTGGGTTCCCTGCCGTGAAAAGGGCCAAAGGCACTGACATTCCCAAATGAAAGGCACTGAAACGTAGAGGTGATGAGTCTGTTTATTCATGCATGCATTCGCTCTGGAAGCTGCAGAAAGGAGGCAAAAAAATGACTTCACTTCTCTAAGTCTCTCTTTCCTCATCTCTGTGATGATACTAAGGATGCCAGTAATGCCTAATGTCTTAGCTCAGTGCTGAAGAATTAGACTCTGAATGGAGATTTAGATGCATGGGTTATTGTGGATGTGGTGGCATCCACATGTGTTGGAGAGTAAAGGAAGCAGAATATGATAGAGAGAAGGGCTGAACTATAATAAAGGGCCTCAAAGGCCTCAGCTGGTCCTGCATGGAACCTACTAGCTAAGAATGACCCTTTATTGTTGCCTACCTTGAGACAAGTGGACTAGACCATTAATCCCTTATATCAGGCAGTCAGGAAGGGAAGCATGACCTTAGGTGACAGCTAAGAGCAATTCCTGGAAAGTATCATAACCAAGAACCCTGCTGGGAACTAGGAGAATAAAAGTCTATTGTCTGGAAGAGATCTGGACAATGTGCCATGCACCCACTATACCTACCTGGGTAGATTAAATGAGATAGTCCAGAAACATCATTGTATCCAGTGACTGCAGACTGTGTGCTATAAATGTTATCTAATATATACTTATTGAGCATTCACCATTTGAAGATGCTAGAGGAGACACTTTTAGAAAAGTGCAAAAGTAAATAGTGAAGGGCCTGCCCTGGAGAGATTTTAGTTGAGTGGAGAAAAAAGTACACTAGAAACTACAGATGAACTAACACTGTTACTCACTGCCTATGCCCTTTGTAATATCACTAATCACTAAACTGATATCCAATATTTTATAACTTTGGAAGTGACCAAGTGTTTCTTTTTTAACATACCTAATGGTCTCACTGGAGAGTCAAGAAAGGTCCTGATACAAGAGCAGGACATATGACTAAGTATCAGAATCTGTGGCAGGAACCCTAACTAGTGATGAAGATGGAGGGGTACTAGAGTAGTCCGGAGGGATTTATGGAGGAATGGATTTGACCTGGACCATGTCACACACATGGACTTTGGATAGGTGGAGGGGGATGAGGGAACGCCAGATAGGGGAAGAGCACAAGTGCAGGGTCTTCCCATGCCATTGGGTGGTGGAAGAGTCAGCCTGACAGCCACAGGGGTTCTTTTTAAAGTTGATACATAGTATCTATACATATTTATGGAATACAGCATGATAATTCAATATATGTATCAATGTAAAATCAGCAAATCATGGTAATTGTATGTTAATCAGCAATGGAAATTCTACAGTGACATGCACTGCTAAGAGGATTTCTACTGATTGTCACAGTCCGATTACTTTTGTGACAGATTGGGACATTTATGCCTGATTGTAGCAGCACTCTTGGAGTTTTGAGTAACATAGATGAAATTCTGTAGCAGGCAGACTGATCTGATGGTACCGAAGAAGAATAACTATAAAATTAAACCAATACTTACGGAGTTGCCCTAACTAATCTTCTCAGTGTCTTCTAATCAATTTTAGTAAGTAAGCCAGGTAAAAGATAACTGAAGCAAAGAGTAGAGACTGGAATTGCACACCCAGACCTCAAATGCTTTCTTGAGGTAATTTTAGGAGAAAGATGATTTTCACAGAGAAAAAAAGCACATAGACTTTGGACCCAGACTGATAATGTATAAGCACCAAGTGCTCTATTTTCATGACACGTGACCTTGGACAGGCGCCATAAACTCCCTATGTCTTTATGTTTCTATCTGCAAAATTAAATCCAAAATTCCCATTTCACAGGGTTGTAGGGACAAATAACTTCATGTAATAGATATTGAAGTTGTTTGCTAGACTTATAAAATTTCAATAAGTGGTGTTATTGTTGTTGATATTATTATGCCCATGTCAGGAGCTTGAATTTGTTCCTAGGAACTCACACAGCTTAAAATAAGACATAGTATTTAAAGTCTACTCTTAAGGTCTGATTATAGCACTTTGCTATCCTTTCTCTTGTGAATATCAGAGAGAAAACAGGCTGATGTTCACTTGGACCTTCTGTTACTAGATGGAAATTCCTTGAAGAGAGGTCACTGGTAGATGACATCCTTTACATTTCAAGTCCAGACTAAATTTTCTACCTGGACAGCTTTTATTCTTTGAGGGATTGATGTAATTTCTAGAAGAGCCTACACAACTGTCAGCATTTCTGTGGAAGGTCACACCAGTTGTCTTTGCTCAGACTTGCCCTTCTTTTTCATCTTATTATTGTTGCGACCCAAAGAGAAGCAGGGTGTAGTGGCTTGGAGAAGATCTGTAGGTCAGGAGCTAAGACTTTACAATTGGTTAAAATTAATTACAATTAAGAATTCAGTTTATCACCTGCAGATAGCTATGATTCAAATATTAATAGACTTATATGACTACTGAGTGACTTCTGTGGTAGGTAGAATGGATACAGAATGCTTTGATCATCACAGAAAGTTGTTTTGGATAATGTTTCTCTAGAGTCAAACTTAGTGGTTTCAAGTTACATTTAACACTGACTGTCTAACTTTGGGAAAGTAATTTAATCTTTCTATTCCTTGATTTTATCATCTATGGGTACTGATATTTATTCCTCTTCATATGGGTCATGGTGGCTTATGCACAATTGGCACTTAGTTCAGTACTAACTCAAGAGCTAAAGAAATGACAATTTTCTTATTCATATTTCAGTGGGAATAGTGGGATTGGGGTTTTGCTAATTTCACTATATTTTAAAATTATATAGAGAGACAATAGACTTGCAGTTAACTTTAAGCACATTGAGGAAAATGATCTAAAATCAGGAATGAATGGGAAGAGCCAAAATCAACAACCACCTCACATGATGGGAAGAAAGAAGGAGATGCTAAAGGGAGGAGAAAAAAAAATGAGTTGATAAATCTGGTGCCAGATAGTTAAAAGACTAATTTCCCTACTTCAATGTTTTACCACAGGCAGGTCCTGAAGCCCTGGATTTAATTATGTTGGCTGAAATTCCCATGCTAGGGTAAACAGAAATCTGAGTGTGTCAACAAATTATTTAATTAAACAGAGGAGGTGGCGATTTGAAAACAAAATTATAATGTGCAGTAAGAGAATGTGATTGAAAGCTTTGGCTGTGATGGAATGGAGAGAGACATAAAACAAAAAATATACAGTTCTGGAGAACAGACTGCAAACTTGGTTAGCCAATGTGAAAATAACACAAGAAATAAGATTAGGAAAACAGAATTGTATTATTCAAGAAAAAAAAATACAGATCAATTCTTTGAATTTAAACAAATTTAAAGGCAATCAAGATTAAGCCATCATTTTAGATGACCCAATAATCAGAAGGAGAATGAAAGCAACATTAGGAAGGGTTTCAGGATTTGTGCCATGTGCATAAAGATGGCAGTTACAATTAAAAGCAGAAGTAAAATGACTGAGACATATAAAAGCTGGAAGTGAACAGATGGCCAAGGCATTCAGCTTGCTAGCATGCTAAAACCAGGCATATTTTATATTTCATTACAAGTTAACAAATATTAGGACATTAAAATGCATGAAACGTGGTGTGTATCCCATCTTGCTACATTTTTATTACCAAGTTAGAATTAGACTCCATGGGGTGTAGGCAAATGAGTAAGTCTAAGGAAATGCTGAGTCAGGGAAGATCAGAAAAATCACTGGATTTCCATTTTATAAAGAGGATATTGGCTGTTGTGTCTTCAGTGCCTTTTGTATGGACAGTCTCAAATCCCATGCACTTCTAAAAAGACTATGAAGAGGATGAGATTTCTGAATGACATTTTCATTAAAGGTGGCAGTAGTTCCCAAGGGTGTTTATTGGGAATAACTGGAAGATGGCTTTATTGGACTTTCACTGAATTTTTTGGAGGTGAGTCTCTTTCATTAAGAGATCTATTTTTTATATATTTCCTATTAACCCTTGAACGTCCCCACTAGACTGAGTCCCCATGGTGAGCATAAAGTGTTTTCACTGGTTCACAAACTTACTGCTTGAGGAATAGTTCATGGTTAGAATTAGTGGCCTCTCCTAAACCTCCTTGTTTGATCCCAATCCATATCTATGATTGTGTAGCCAGATTATGATCTGATTTCCTAATTGAAAATATGTCAAGTTCCTTTGTTCGTAATTGTCAAGTCATAGGCTATCAAACTCTGTTCTCTGTTTTCAGAATAATAGGAATCTGAAAAAGAAGAGAAATTACTTCCTCTCCCCTTATTTTTACCTGAATCAAGATTGCACGATGTTCATTTATTTATTCAGTCACTTAATCTATATTTTTGAGTGTCTTTTTATATGCTGGGTACTGATCTAGGGATAAAATGATCTTTATTTTTCCTCACAGACTGTATTTAGTAACATTGTCTTTTTTGACATGATCTAAATGCATTTAATTCTAACATCTATGAAGGCTGCAGCTGCACATATTAAGAATTATGTGAGAGAATGTGTTCCATTTTCTTATTTCCATCCCTGCCCCACTCTGTTGCATTTTATAAAATATTAGACACAAAAAGGAAATGTTTGTGGACAATATCATTTTGTTTTCCGGCTGTGGAGTCATTAAAAAAAAGAGCTATTAGCTTCCTCTAGTATTATACTTGGATCTGGAAGGAATACCATTTTTGACCAAAGAGGAGAGAAAAAAATTGTGTATTGTCGTGTATTGTAAAATTCCATTATATTTTATGGACAGACCTATAATTATATGCAAATTAATTTTTATATTTTATCTTATATATATTATTTGTCTGTGTACAAACATAATAAAAAATCACATATACATTTGTAAATTATAGCTAAGGCAACACTCATCACAGCCATATTGGCTAGTTTTATGTTGCTGTGACAAAATATCAGAAATATTATGCTTATGAGCAGGAAAGATTTGTGTTGGCTCAAATTTCAGAAGTGTCAGTCTATGGTTAGTTGGCCCATTGTTTTCAGGCCTGTAGTAAGGCATTACATCATGGTAGGTGATGTGTAGTGGAGCAGAACTTTTTACTTCATGGGAGATGGGAAACAGAGAGGGAGGAATCAGGGTCCCATATTCCTTTCAAAACCATGCACCCAGTGACCTAATTTCCTTTTACTAGGGCACACATTTCAAAACTTTCACTATCTCCCAGTAGTGACACAGGCCAGCCACCAAGCCTTTAGCATTTAGGGTTTAGGGACACATTTAAGATCCAAACTGTAACACTATGGACAAGAGGAAGTAGAGTTGTGCTTGCATACATGTGCGTGTCTGTTGGGTTAAGAATGAAAGCTAGGGGAAGATGGAGAGACTATAGGAGAAATGCAGAGTACAGAAACACAGAATTCTTTGTCCTCATAACCAATAGTAATGGTTGCATAAGAAAGAGTTTGAAAGAGATGAAAATGGATGAGATCAGTAATGTAGCTGGATACAAAGTCAACACTCAAAAATCAATAGCATTCTTGTATACAAACAACAAACTCATTGAGAGAGAAATAAGGGAAACCATACCCTTCACAATAGCATTCAAAAAAATGAAATACTTAGGAATCAATCTAACAAAGGAAGTAAAAGATCTATACAGTGAAAATTACATTACTCTGAAAAAAAGAAATCCAAGAGGATTTCAGAAAATGGAAAGACATTCCTTGTTCATGGATAGGAAGAACAAACACTGTGAAAATGGCCATTCTTCCAAAATTGCTATCCAGATTGAATGCAATTCCAATCAAAATACCTCACAGATCTAGAGAAATTGTTCCAAAAATTCATCTGGAACCAGAAGAGACCTAGAATAGCAAAGGCAATTCTGGTCAACAATGGCAAGGCAGGAAGCATCACAACCCCGGATTTGAAATTATACTTCAAAGTTACTGTGATCAAATCAGCATGATACTGGAATAAAAACAGACCTGAAGATCAATGGAATAGATTAGAAGATACAGCCACAGCTACACACTCAGTCACCTTATCTTTGACAAAAGGGCCAAACATGTTCACTGGAAGAAAGATAGTCTCTTTAATAAATGGTGCTAGAAAAGCTGACTTTCTGTATGCTAAAAACTAAAACTAGACCCATGTCTATCACCATGCGCTAAACTAAAGTCAACATGGGTCAAAGAACTAAATATTAAAACAGAAACACTAAATCTACTGGAAGACAAAGTAGGTCGAAATCTTGAAGACATAGGAGTAGGCAGAGTGTTCATTAAAAAAACATAAACTGCACGGGAATTACTTCCCAGAATCAACAACTGGGATCTCATCTTATTAAAAAGGTTCTGCTTGTCAAAAGAAATCTCCAATGGAGTGAAAAGAAAACCCATGAATTGAGAAAATATCTTAGCCAACTGTCCCTCAGACAAAGGACTTCTATCTAGAACATATAAAGAATTTTTTAAAAAATCAGGCCCCCAAAATTCAAAGACCCCATCCACAAGTGGGTATCTGAGATCAATACACACTTCTCAGAGAAAGAAATACAAATGGCAAATAAATATATGAAAAAATGTTCAACATCATTGGTCATTAGAGAACTGCAAATTAAAACAACACTGAGATTCCATCTCACTCCGGAAAGAATGGCCAAGATCAAGAAATCAACCAGTAACAGATGTTGGAGGGGCTGTGGGGAAAAAGGAACTCTTCTCCACTGTTAGTGGGAGTGTAGGCTGTTGCATTCCCTGTGGAGATCAGTATGGAGGCTCCTCAAAAAACTAGGATTAGAGGTTCCATTTGTCCCAATATCCCCCTTCTGGGCATTTTCCTAGAAGAATTGAAAGCCTCATACCACAGTGATATATGTGCACCCAAGTTTAGAGCAACGTAATTTGTAATAGCCAAATCTTGGAAACAACCCAAATCCCCTTCAAATGAAGAATGGATAAAAAAGATGTGCTATTTTTATACAATGGAGTACTACTTAGCTATAAAGAAAGATTGCATCAAGGCTTTGATAGGTAAATGGACATGAGACCATACTCATAAATGAAATAAATCAAACTCACGTGTGCAAATACTGTATTGTCTCTAGTGTAAGAAGCTGAAAAAGCAAACAAGATCCAAAATCTACAATAAATATTATGTAAGGGTAAGAAACTGCTCAAAGGGGAAAAGTAACTGGGATAGGCGAAAGAGGAAAGAAGGAAGGGAAAAGGAAAAATACGTAAGTTTGTATATATATACATACGATACCTAAGATGACTATACTACTAATTCTATTAGTTTTTGGAAAAGAAGAGTTAATACTCGTTTGGTTAGATCAATTTTACATGTCTATATCTGGTAATCTAAGCAACCTTTTTGAAGATAACAATATGCAATATAACAACCATTGTTAAATTCCTATCATCTTGTTTTGAAAGCCTATATTGTTATTGTTTTGGGTTTGTTGTTGTTTGTTTCTTTTACTTTTTGTTTTTCTTTTCTGTACCTTTTTTCTCTTAAATAAAAAAAAGAAAATGGATGAGATAAAGATGTTACAAAGAATATGTTAATAACATCATGTGAATTGAATATATGATCTGAATTTATATTTATATGTACCCATATACATATGTAAATTATGTACTAAGAGTAAATAGAAATGTCCTTGATATTTCCTAAGTTTAGAAATTAACCATAAGCTTCTTTACTGTAGCAGATTTAAGCCACATTTATTTAAAAACTATGTATGAAAAGTGATTTAGAAAGAGCTCTATGAAATTTTCTGCAAAGAACAGATATATGTTTGTATGTAAATATATACAAGATAGATAACTATGCTACTAATCTCTGTTAATCAAAAAACAGTTGTGTTTTCACTGTCTGTTTGATCATTTTTTCATGCTAAATTTTGTATTCTGAACAACTACTTTTAAAACAACAATCTGCAACATAAAAAAAGAATGAGTACATTTAAAAACTGATGAACTATGTATATCATTTGCAGCTATACCCAGCTGTTGATTACATGATTTTTTAAAGGCAATAATTATTTCAATATTCACCTAAAATATTCTGATTGAATGAGGAGATAAACAAATCTACTATAAGAAGATGAAAGGAATATGTATATATAAAATCATCAAAGAGAGTACTTTAGAGAATTATACAAATGCTTGAGGAAAAATTATGTAAATATCATTTTTCAGAAATTCAAATGTAAAAAGTTCCAAAAGTAACATACTATTATATCATAAATATGTATCACTCTAAAAGTAAAACTGAAGCTATAAAGGTGTATCTCTTTAGAATAAATACTGTTTAATGAAAATAGAAAACATTTTCAAAGTACCTTGATTGCTAAGTGTTTACATCAGCTACAACTGTTTGTCAAAAATAAATGTAGGTATTTAAGTAGAGACAATAACTTAAGATGCTTTTTCTTCAAAACACACAGCTCAAGGGTTAGATATTTTAATGATAGAAACAATTTTAAAAGCTTAAATAAACCAAGACCTATGAATTTGAACAATAAAATATATTTTCCAGGACATTTTACAAATAGAAATTCCTTTCACTATTTTTGAAGTTCTTTTCAATCTCATAACTGTGATCTCATGGTGTCAGCTAGGGTACAGACAGGGTACAAAGCACCCATGGGGGTACAAAAGGGACAGTAGGTTCTAGGGTACTACATGCCCACCAGTGCTAGGAACTTGAGATAAATTTATGAATGATAAATAGCTAAAGTAGTGCTTAATATGTGCCAAATATTATTAAACTTAGTTTTAATTTATTTTTAATATCTAATTTTTAAAAATCCCTCTAAGAAGTTATAATTATTGTATCTTCATCTTGTAAACAAAGAAATCAGAAATTAGAGTGATTTATGTTGACGTGTCTGGAGTTGAAGAACTAGAAGGTGGCAAGGCAGGACTGAAACTTAGAAGCTGTGCTTTTAACCATCATTCTGTAAAGCCAGCCATACTAATGCCAACTGTAACTCTGTATGATTAATTTTATCTCAGGAAGGCAGAGAACTGTAAAATAACCTGCTCAAGGTTATTTCACAGATTAAGTGTCAGAGCAGGATTTAAACCTGAGTCTGTCTTACGTCAAAGCTACCTTCCTCAGTACTTTGTTGCTTTTCATCTGAGATGTTGCAAATACTGTACTTCATACTATTGGAGACCCTTTCCATGATACCAGGTATCAGGATCCCTGCAGTGAGTCCCTGATCTCCTGTGCAAAGTTGCAGCACACTATGAGAAAAGAAAAAGAGCAAGAGAGAAAAATTGCAAGACAATAGGTATCTGGGACAATTGTCTTAGTTACTTTTCTCTCATTGCTGGGACAAAATACACAACAAAATTAAGCAAGGTAAGGTTTATTTAACTCACAGTTTGTGGGGACTTCAGTCCATAATAAACTGACTCTAAGGCAGAGTGTTGTGGCACAGGGGCAGCAGTTCATGGCAGAAGACAGCAAGAGCAACAAAAGCCAAAAGAGGGGAAGAGCAAGCTTCTTTTTCTTCCTTATATTGTATGTAGGCTACCTGCTCTTACTCTCAGGTGAGTGTAGCATTCACAACATCTCCATGCCCTCCTCTTGCACAGACTCAGGAAGCTTACAAAATAAACACCCTGGTCCCCTTCTAAGCCACTTAGTTAAGCTTCTAAACTTCCCAAGTTGACACAGTGTATCAACCATTACAATCCACCCCTTGTTAATTTGGAAACAAATACATTTCTTTAAACCAGTTTCGAGATACAAAGACATGCTTATTCTTATCATTTCACAACTAGAACATTATAATACAGGTTTAACAATCCTTAAGAACCAGTATTATGTCTATCAACCTTATATCACATTAGAACTATAATGGCTCAAATTAACCTAAATTAAAACCAAGTTTCATAATATTTGGCCCCCCAAAGACTCATGCATATCCCTTTCATGTAAAAGGCATTTAGTCCGTAAGAGTTGCCAAAGTCCTAACAGTTTCAGCATCAATGAAAAGTTCAAGTCTCAAGTCTCCTCCAAGATGTAAGGCAAACTCTTAGCTGTAAGCCACTGTGCAAATGAAAAGATAAACACTTCCAACATTCAGTGGCACAAGATAAACATTTTCATTCCAAAATTTACAAATAGGGGAATACAAGAGATTGGGACCAAAGCAAATCCAAAATCTAGCAGGGCAAACATTAAGTCCATGTATGGTATCTAAGGCAATCTGTGGCAAGTTGTGAGCTCCAAAGGGCTTGTGTGGCTCCACTCCTTTGGCACTTCTTTCTTAGTCTCCTGTTCCTTCTCAGCAATCGAGATCTCCTCAGCTCTGTGTTTGTAGTCCACAGCTTTACTGGAGCTTCGTTTCTGGCCAAATTCACAACATTTAGAATAATCCCACTGGGCTCTTTGTTCTTGATTCTCAACATGGATCTGACTAAAAGTCCCCAGCATCTGTCATGCCACAGTCTCAATATTTGTCTGCCTTGAAATTTCTTCTACTAGATTAATTGATTCACTGACCTTACTCTCAGTTTCAGGCAAAATCTCTGAATATGAGCAAAATGCGGACAAACCTTTTGCCAAGCCATAACACACATCATCTGGAGTCCAACAACCAACGCTGTACTTCTTTCCAGCAGAAACCTCCTGAGCCTGCTGTTTACCAGCAGGATTTCTATCAGCCTTCTGATCTTCTGAACTCTGATCATAATCTCCTATACAGAATGACCTAAGGCATTCCAGTGCTACTGTTTCAGGTGACATCTTTGAACCTTCCCAAACTCTTTCTACAAGCTATTCCCACAAAATCAGGTATAGTCACAGCAATGCCCCCACTCCTGGTACCAAATTCTGTATTAGTTACTTTTCTCTCATTGCTGGGACAAAATGCACAGCATTCAAAATTGGGGAAGGAAAGGTCTATGTAGGATAGTTTGTGGAGGTTTCAGTCCATAATCAACTGGCTGTAAGGCGGGGTGGTGTGGCACAGGGGCAGCAGTTCATGGCAGTAGAAGACAGCAAGAGGAACAAGAGCCAGAAGAGGGGTAGAGCAAGCTTCTTTTCCTCCTTTATATTGCATGCAGGGTACCCACCCTTGGGTGGGTGTAGTACTTACGCCATCTCCATTCCCTCCTCTTGCACAGTCTCAGGATGTTTACAAAGTGAGGACCATGGCCCCGGACTGAGTCACTTAGTTAAGCTTCTCATATTGACACAATGTATCAACCATTACCACCATCAATGTTCTTTGGGAACAAAGACCAAGAATCTCCAACTAGCCACCATTTTATTAGCCCATGCAGGGGAGGGATATGCTGCTTTTTATGGTACAGCATAGAAATAGTGGTTTAATGGTCAAGTTTAACATCATAAAGGAAGCAAATTAATATTCATCCCCACACCTGGATACTAGTTTTCCCTGTATTTTCCTCAGCAGACTTCATCCTCCTCTGTGAATTTCTCAGCCTCATTGACACAGAGGAAGCAGATTTCTGCATTCCAAAAGTGGCCTACAAGGCAGAGCAAGGGCAGCCTCCAACAGACACTATGTCAGTTTATAATTTGTGGTCCCCAACAACATACTGGCACCTGCAGTACATTGGGCACTTGGAATTTGCTCAAGGATGCTCAGAGCTGCTAAGGCAGTAAGGGGGCCGAAGGGAGCCATAGAGGACAGGACACCTGCCTAAAAGTCCATGCAAGCCTGGCCAGCTGCAAGTCAGAATCTTTTAGCTTTATACCCTGGTGACTCTGACATCCTATACAATACATACCTGACCTCAGTATCTCAAAATGATTTAAAATGTGTGACTAACCATAAACATGAGTGATGTTTTAAATAGAAAAGTCAAAGTAGATATATTAATAGTAATAAAAATCACAAGGCTATGACATAAATAATTGAGTTTCTAGGAATTAAATGAACATTATGAAATAAATCTGAACACATATAATCTAATATGCAACTAAAACTTTGACTACTTTTCAAAACTGTATAGTTTTAAAGCAATGTGTCACTATAGGGATAGTGGTATTATTCAGAATCATGGTTAGTAAAGAAAATAAATATTCTTTCAAGAGAGATAATATGAATGTTGTATTTACTGTATTGCTACAATGCTGAGTTATACTAATCTGCTGAAAAATTTTTTCAAAATGACACCTGAAGACCTGGATCCTTAAATTATGTGTTAAGCAATGTTTCACAATTGCTTAAATGTGAGTATGCTAACACAGAAAACTTTGGAATTATTAGAATTATTGTGCTCCCCAAAATGGATCATTTTAGTGAGTACACAGGCCTTTTGAACTTTACTAAAACAGATACTTCATTCAGAAAAGGGTGCTGAAACTAAATGCTAGAATTCCTCAGTAACTATTACAGAAATTCTAGAGCGCTCTAAAAGAACATAATTTGATGAGACAAATGACCTTTCTGTGTTGCAAAGGCATTCCTATGGTGAATTTTCTCATTTAATTTAATAGCTAGCAAATAAAGCAATAAATTGGAACACATACAACCCGAAGGAAATCATTTCTCCTGCTAAAAGGAGTCTTAATAGGAAGGAGAAGACAGGGTAGAGTTGATAGAGCTCTGCTCCATTCTTGTGTGATGAACCGTTCCAAGGGCTCCTGGGACTGATAAACTGCTCATCCCCAGGGTCTTGCCCCAGCTGTTGACATTAAGTGACTGGACGCAGAGCAGATGTGTCCCATTGCTTCTGCCAGGGTTACCTTCCCTTGCCATCTGAAAGGGACTCCAGGCTGCAGACTCAGTATGACTTGAGGATTTCTGGCTTGCACTTCTCTTTTCTCTCCATCTCTCAATTGCTTGAATCCTAAGGAATTGGAAAATATCCCTGAAGAAATAGACCCATTTCCTTCATGCCAGGAGATGCTATAATTCAAAACAAAATTGTGGGTTTTTTCCTACTAAGAAGAAACTGTTATTTTGTTTTAGACCATGTATATTCTGGCCAAAATAATTTCAATAAAATGCTTGATATATTATGTGACAAGAATAAATTATAAAATTAAATGTATAAATAAACAAATGAAGCCTGTCTAAAGGTACATTAAATTCATTGTTCTCACTATACACCAACTTACCATTCTGTGTGAATTACTGTGCTATTAAAATTGCCACCAAGTGAGATGTTTTTAAGGGTATACTTATAGCCAGATTCTGGGCCCTGGATCAAGTGGTTTTTTTTTTTTTATTTCTTCTTCTTTTCCTTCTTTTCCTCCTCCTTCTCTTTTTTCTCCTCCTCTTCCTTCTCCTCCTCTTCCTTCTCTTCCTCCTTCTCCTCCTCCACTTCCTCCTCCTCCTCCTTCTGCTTCTTCCTGTTCCTCTTTCCCTTACGCTTCTTCTTCTCCTTCTTCCTCTTCTTCCCCTTCCCCTCCTCCTGCTCTTCCTGCTCCTCCTCCTCTTCTTCTTCCTCCTGCAACTTCATTGCTTTCTATTTCAAGGGAATCAAATTTGCTCTCTATTTTCAAGAAAATCTAACTCTGTGGAATAGCCTGCTTGAAAATTTTCTTTATGAAAAACATTGAGGGATATGTCTTATAGGTAATTAACTAACGCTGTAAAAAAAATTCTCTAATAGAAGTAAAGGACGATTGACTTCAAATGAGAGTCTTGAAGGACTAATTCACTATTAAACTGACCACTGTGTTCATTATCTACACCTGGTTATCAGGAAATCTTACTTTCAAAGCTTCCAGGTAGCCTAATCTCATTCAATTGCTAACACAATAAGGTTTCTATTTGCCAGGGGAAAAGTCTTAAGCCCAGAGTCCAAGAAAGGAATGGTGAAAACTGATGTGTTTTCAGGGAAAAGAATATAAATAAAAAATCAAAAGCAAAGTTAAATAAAATAAAATCTACTCTTAGTGAGGCTGATTCATTCACTGGGGAGCTCCTCCATGTTAACCAGGGTGGAGTTGATTTGGTCTCAGAAAGTTGAGAGGTCTTTAGAGAGAGCTAAATGGGAATTGCTCTGAGAACTAGGATATTTGGTTTCTAGTCCTAAATTTTCTTGTTGTTGTATTACCTTGGACATTTTACTGCAACCCCCAGGGTTTCAGTTCCTTCCTTTCTTCCTTCAGGGTTTGTTTTTTTTTTTTTTTTTTTTTTTTTTTTTTTTTTTTTTTTTTTTTTTTTTTTTTTTTTTTTTTTTTTTTTTTTTTTTTTTTTTTTTTTTTTTTTTTTTGTCTTTGAGATAGGGTCTCATTATATAGTTTATGCTGACTGGGAACTTGCAGTGATCCTCCTACTTTAGTCTCGCAAATGCCAGAATTACAGGCATGCACCTCCATGCCCAGCCAATTCCCTAGTATAATAAGGAGGGAAAGGGCTTGTTGCTAGGCTAAAATCTCACAACCTCAAATTGCACTTGCAATGTCCTGGGTACCTAAGTAAAAAATGCTATTAATATTAATTTTAAATGCTTTTCAAATCCTCACATAAGTATACTGTATTTTGAGCTGTATTGTATATGTAAAAACTAAATGTGTTTCCTCTTCTTATTCCTCATTGATAATAATGAATACCTAAGGAGAACATACAGATAGCATAGTTTGGACAGATTCTGTGTTAAGGGACAAAGTCATTTTTAAAAAAATAAATTCTTACTTAGAAGTCCTAAATGAAATATTTTATATCTAAGGCACTAAATAGTCAAGCAAGATTTTATGAAACATCCTTTTTATTTTATTCAAGTAAAGGTGTCATTTGAAATTGATGAAAGTGTATTTTTAAACAATTATTTTCTACTTTTTTTCTTTTGAATCAGGCAATCAGAAAAGTCTAATTCATCTATTCATTTCCCCTTTTCTGAGTGGCAACTAAGTGAAAATTGCTGAGTTGGAATCTATGGGGATTGGAGAAGAAAATAAGACAATCCCTCTCTCAATGATTACACTTAGAGACTCACAGAATTCAAGTGTTCAAAGAGCTAACTTTATCGATTTTTTCCATATATTATGTCTCTTTTGTTTATGGCTTTCTTTCTTCAATTACCTTATGTCAAAGAGAGGAAAAGTAGTATCTGCCATTTTTGTTACAATGTATTATAGGGAAAATATTTACCACAAGAAAGTTATTGGGGTGCAGGGGGGAGTCTATAGTCATCTTTTTCTTCTGGTGGTGCTAGCATTGACATAGTGCAAACCACATCCGTTTTGAAACACAGCCTGTGTCTTTATTTCAAGTATAATATATCTGATTATTCCATACAATTAATGTTCCAAAGTCTACAGCTTAAGAAATGTTGCAAGGTAAAAAACATCACTTTTGACCACCATTGGTGGCAATTCTGGCAAAGCCACTGATTCATTGTTTGAACAAGATTCTCACTGTTTCAAGTTTTAATACCCTCATCTGAAAGGGGGAAATACTCACCCATGCAAGCCCTTATGAGTACTAAAACAATTCTTGAGTAGTGCCTAACACAATGCCTGGTCAATAGCAAATGTTCAATAAATGGTAGCTATTTCTAGCAGTTAGCAGTTACAGGATTTTTTTTCCACTCAGGCAGCTAATAATTCATCTTGTATTTTAATTCCACTTCCATGTGTCTGTCTTTGATGGAGATCAGAAACAGGGTCATTAACCAGTAAAATAACATGATCCTGAGTATGTGGTTCGATAAACAGCTGAAGTTGAATCACCCAGTCTTTGCTCATGGAACAGAAGTCTTCAACTGTCGTGATCCCAATTTCTAATTTATGGGAGGAACCTGTCTTTAACTGCTCTGCTAGCTAGATCTGGGCCTGAGGGCATAGTATTTTAGAGGAGTTCTCAGCATGGTGCTAGAAAGATGAGGAATACCTACTTTAAACCAGTGTCTACCTTCCTTTTTTGAACTTCTGTGAAATTGTGTTTGAATTCCAGTTATGGGATAAAAATGTGAGGATCATGGTGAGTGTGTGCAACATAATCCCTCCTCCCCCTATATCCATGGCATTTATTGACTTTATTCTACATTTTAAATATTGTTTTGCTGAATGCGAAGATGGTCTTTGTTACCAATCTATGATCTGGGTCATCAAGTTAAGAATTTCAGCTACCATCTCCATTTTGGGCTTTAGTCTTTAGAGGAGCAAACTTCCAATGGAGAAAACCGCACTGTTCATTTTTTTCCAATTATGTTTTTCTTTCCAGAATATGACTTCTTCCTGAAATGATGAATTAAGAGAAAAAAAAATCTAATATCTTGGTAATATGATGATGACTAATTTACTGCGGGACTTTCCTTAGTCAATGAGGTGCACATTGAAAAATGGCCTTTATTGATGGACAGTGCCTCTCATGACAGATAGAATTCTTTTTCTTTGGGGAAAGCATGGTGATAAAGGGCACAAACAAAGTTGGTTTCTAAGTCCTTTCTTGGGCAAGTTGCTTCATTTCATCCTCAGATCCCTCATCCATCAAAGGGACAAAGATCCAGGGACTTTTTTTTAATGCAGGGTCTCACTGTGTAGTTCAGGCTGGCCTTGAACTCCAGTGATCCTCCTGCCTCAGCCTCCAGAATCTAGATTTACAGGTGTACGCCACCATGCCCACTAGATCTAGGAGTATTGTTAAAAGTAAATACAAATGTAAAGTTGCATACATAGTAACTGGTACCTTACAAGTGCAATATAAAATTAGCTGTCATCATTATCTTTTAAATTTTATTTCTTAACAGATGATTATCATTATATAACCTTGTGTATGTCTTATTTTATTGGGTATTGTGAAATGATTAATAGAGAGAAGGCTTAATTTCCACTAGGAGTTTTCAGTCTGCCTTAAAGATAATGCAGACATGAGTCATTTCATTTGAGCGCAGGGAGGAGAATGATTTTCTTAATGGGATCACTGAATCTTCACATCACTAAGACATCCAGAAGTAACATATCTGACAACTTTTCCATGAGATAGAAATGTGGTTAGACATGTCTAATTAGTTGTGTGGAGTGAGTGCTGTTTTATAAACTTCATGTAAATTTTGTACTAGTGATTTTACTCATCAGATTACATTAATGATTACAAAATATTGTTGTCCTAGGACTCGATTTTTGGAGGTTTTTCTATATAGATATCAACAGATTTTTTTTTTTAGTAAAAGATTCATACTTAAATGAAGTTTAGTGATCTCTAAATGCCACATCTATTGTAGTCAAAGTTTTCACAGGAATAGATTTAATACAGGACACATAATTTATAGGATTATTTTATAATATTCACCCAAACAATCAAATGTAAAAGAATGCAGGAGATCTATCCATGCACTAGAGATCTGAAGAATCGAGTTATGGCCTGGATCCCATGCCAATGTCCTGCATGAGTAGAGCCCGTGACAAAGTCCTCCATGGGCCCATCTGGAGGACTGGAGCTCATGACAATGTCTCATGGAAGTCCGTATCAAGGATCTGCACTGAGAAGGCCCAAAGGTCAGTGTGGAAGCTAGAAAGTCTGTGCCAGCAGGATGAAGGATCTGTGCCAGCAGGCTGAGGGATCTGCACTGGAACCAGGAAGCTGACTAGACCTCTACTGAAGAGAACTGCAGTCATCCTCAGTGACAGCAAGAACTCGAGCTCCTCTGACATGGGAACAGCTGAGTTCACATCAGGAAAACCAGAAGAATCAACACCATCTTCCCCTCCAGTTCTGCTTTTATGCTGTTGGCAATAATCCTCAGGTGAGCCTTCCACACCCAGAACCACACTGATTCATCTCAGCTGAGTGTTACAAGTTGACCTTTGGTTAATCCACCACAGTATCTGTGCCTTATTTTTCCAAAGAAAAATATATCAGCAATAATTAGGAGAGGAAAAAGTTGATATTGGTAACAATCTAAATACAAGATGAAAAAAGATCAGCCAGTAGTGAAGAAAGAGAGAAAACTAGTGCTGTCTGTTTGTTAGAAAGGATTTTCAAGGATGAATTTTTCTACCACTGCAGGATTTTGTAGCTCTGGGCTTTCCATTTTGTTTGAGGAAGAAATGTTTCTTACGTCAACTTCAATTTTTCATTATTCCTTAATTTACATAACAAAAAAGATCCATAATTACTGTCGCATTTCTATAAACCAAAATATAGTTTGAACTGTGAATGTACTTTCATTTGCTATCAATTTCCCTTATAAGTTACATAGTTGGATTGGGAGGGAAGTAGGGAAGAACCGTGGCCTTTTGAGTTTAGAAGCTATAAACATCTGATAGCTCAGTAGGCTAATAGTGCCTGCTTATTTTCATATTATAAGATACATATAGAAATTCTAACTTTAAATATCTCAAAAGTGAATTCTTCCTGAGTTTTATACAACCACAGAAGGAAAATTACTCCCCAGTCCCTTCAAAATGCTTGGATTTTTTTTCTCATGTTACTGAAATTTGTATCTTTCAAACTACCATCAGAAATCTTCAGCTAAAAATTCTAGATTGATCCTAACACATTGAAACAATCACTCCATTTAGTATGTCCTTATACAAACAGCATACTGAAAACAAACCTAGATATTTTGCATCTTTCTCAAAAATTTCTGATTCAGACATATTTAGCATATCTAATTTTCCTACAAAGATTAATCAGACTTTTTCATTTTTTGATATAGAAAGGCCCATTGTATCAAAATCACTTTTTTGTAAGTTATAGTTATACAATTAAAAAAAAGATGATGTCATTTAGTAATAATACCAGGAACGGGTGAGAATGTGGAACAGCTCAAGTGTTCTACATTGCTGGTAGGAATACAACTTGGTACAGTCATTTCAGAAGACTGATTTTCATTCATTATCTACTAAAGCTGAACATACAGTGTACCAATGACACAGCAAGGGGAGATATATATGTATATTTTCCCTAAAAACACATGAGAGCATGATTTATAATAGCTAGAAACTAGAATCTATTCACTGATTGGTATTAGAGTAGATAATTAGATAGGAATATAATTATAGAATTCAGTACTACATGCTAGTGAGCCTACATAAACTAAAACACACAACAGTGCATATGAAGCTCAGAAACAAAATAGCAAAACAAAGATTTCCTTTATGATTCTGTTTACAGAAAATTCTAGAACAGGCCAAATGAATTCAGGGGCGTGTCATTGAGCACTGATATCTAGAAGAGGGCACAGGGGATGGATCTGGGGATGTTGGTGATGTTCTGTTTCTGAATTTGGGTGCTGGGTACATGAGCCATTTGCTTTGTGAAACTAATGCAGTTGCATTCTTGTGACTTACTGCATCACCACTGCATGGGCCCTGCTCTGTATGTTGCATGTCAACAAAATGCCAAAGAAACACTCCAGTGTCAAAATAACAAACAGATGGCATCCAAATAATGCTCTCTAAATCAATATATGAATTGGTAATAATTCAGAAAAATCTTAATTGATTCAGCACATTTATGACCTAGGTTTCATGAACTTTTTTTCCTTTACATGAAACCATCCTGGAGATTCTGTAGGGCATTACTTTTAATGTTTCAGGAATTATTCTCTTCTCTACATGTATCTAAGACATAGTTCTCCAAGGTCAAGGAACATTCATTTTATAATTTTTTGTTTGCCAGAAATATTGAAAGGTTGTGAATAGTGTTTCCTCAATCTTAGCAGAGGCTGTGAATCGTAATGATGCTGCATATGTGCCCCCAACTCAGTTTTGTTATAATTATAGTAAATGAGATAGTGTATGGAAAGAGTGTCTTTTAGGCTTAGTGCAATACAGGTGTTTGATGTGACACATTTCATTATTTGAAAATTTTTTTAACAAAATTTATAACATGGAAATCAATGAAAAAACAGAAAGATGTGGTATTTCCTTACAGTGAAAGCGTCAGTTATACTACTAATCTCTAGGCAGTATTTTCCAACTGCACACATGTGGAGAAGATATTTAAACAGTTTCAGTAACCATAATAAGAGGAAAACATAGATTCTTACAAATCGCTTACCTTTTCTGAGTCTTAATTTGCTAGTAAATAAAATTAAAATTTACTTATATGGCATCTGACCTGCTAGATTCAGTTTCACAGAATGTTACTTCACACGCATTCCACAATTTCAGCATGGTGTGAAGGAAATAGCACTGTATTCCTGTTGAAGAAGTTTCTCCAGAACAAGACAAGGCTCTGTCACTGGCTGAAAGTTCTCGGAAAGGAATTTACAGTGACAACAGGTCTTAAATGAGAAACTCTTTTGTCGCCTCCTGCCATCTTGCAAGTGAGGACGTAAAGGCAGAAATATCAGCTGTCACACCTGCTCATAAAATGCCTGTTAGAGATGACTCCGTGGACAAGTACCTAGTTCTCTAAAAACTAGTGTGCCCTTATTGTAGTACTTTATCCAAATGGAACCATTGTTTTCATTCTGTAATTTGATAGAAGTCAAGTAAATCTCAAAGCAGTACGACTGATATCTGACTTTATTTTTAAAAATTATTTTAACATTTATTTTATAGTTCATTTTTATCTGTCCTTAAACACTTAGTGTACAACTATCTAGGTTTCTTCTACTCCATGGTGAAGTATAGTTTAAAAATGATTCATGTGTTTAAGGACAGATATATCCTAGTCTGGAAGGAATATTTGAATTGTTTCATGGAACATGCACCAGTATGCTTAGTATTTAACTACTGTATAAAACTTTATCAATAATCTTATAGTTGCACACAGTATACTACTATATAGTCACATTTTCACACATACACAAACACATGCACCTTTATGGTCGTTGGGAAGCAGCTCATTTTATTTCTTGTAGTTGTGATTTCTAGTAATGTTGAACTATGATCATACTTGGTTTTGAAGCTCAGTGCAAGTTTAGGATTGTAGAAGAAAAATCCATGGTTACATGCAGACCTCAAAATTCTTATTTATGAAAGCTGCAGTTTCTCAAAATAAGCAAGTCTTATTGAATTTCATTGCACAAGATTGTCTTCTTTTACTACTTGAAGTTTCAAGAAGTTTGCTTGCCAGGCTGGGGATATAGCTTAGTGACATAAGCGCCTGTCTGACCAGCACAAGGTCCTGAATTTGATTCCCAGTACAAAAAAAAAAATTCAGTTGCCAACTAAACTAAGAAAAGGGAAGCGTAACTTTTATTTTTGCCAGGAGAGATAAAATAATATGATGAACGGCTCAAAATTAGCATTCTCCTCTAGGTCCCTGAACATAGTTCTTGTTTACTAGATGCATGATTTTGTGATAACTAAATGACTTGAAAGCCCAGAGGTATTGAAAATAACAAGGAGAATTAGATTTGAATTAGCGTCAGCCACTTACTCTGTGATCTTAGGAACAATGCTTGGTTCTCCTTCACTGGTTTCTCTCGACTATTAAGTGCCATTACATCTGTGAAAGAGTCTTAGAAAATAGAGAGCACTGTACATCTTTAAGATGGTATTATTATTAACTCAATATATGTGCCTGCTAAAAGGTTGGCACATTTTTGCAATACTTAAATGTTGTCTTCTATTATGCACTGTCTTCCCTTGCATTGAAATTTTCTTCAAGAGTTTTTGCAAGAATATTAGGTTGGCTCCCCTCATTTTAATAGGTAGGAGGAAAAAAGAATGGACTCACAGAATGTTACAATAAAATAGTGAAAATGAGAAAATCATCACACAGTTTTAAGAGATCTCTTCAAAAATTTCTAGGGTGAGGAGAAAATTCAGTTTTGGCAGCACAGAATATCCACAGATATCATATTGCAATGCCATCACAAAAATATCATCTGTATTGTCATTGATAGTTTCACATTGGAAAATATTGACAAAGTACAGTACCTTGTGGAATTTATTGCCCCTATTTATTACTATGTATAAGGACAGAAATATTCTACTGTAGAAGGAATATTTGAATTATTTAGTAGAATATATACCTATAATATGCTTTTTGCTAAAAGAACTAGGTGCATAAGGAATTGTCAGTACTCTAAGCACACCTTTTCTAGAGTCAATGCGAAGCTCTGTTACTATCTCAATAGATTCTCCGGATGAAAGATGTCTAAAATGCCCTAATTCTAAGTCATTCATTTATTTAAGTAGCATTGACTGAGTACCTTGACAAGACATTGTGCAAGATGCTAAGGCTTTGTGTAGATGAGGAAGCACGTATTTTGCATTCCACTATGTTTGTTCATATCCTTCCTCATTCTATTTTCATTGTCTTATCCCTGACTTTCTCACTTACCTAATTTAGCTTTCAAATTCTGAGCAAAAATCGTATGCCAAAGTGCAAAGAGGCCAATGATGAGGATATATTGAAAAAGGTCTTAATAGAACAAGTGAAACTAAGTAATAAATGCTGTAAGAAGGAAGTTATGGTACTTTTATTAGCTTATTAAAGGATCTTCTACTTAAGCCTCCATGTTGTCAAGATGTTGGGTCTTTCCAACATGATGTTTAAGTATAATGCAACCCCCATCAAAATTATTTTGTGGATATCAACAAACTTTTTCTAGTATGTACAGGGAAACACAAAAGACCCAGAATGACTAACTGAATATTGAAGAAAAAAATCAGAGGAATGACACCCCTGACTTTTAAGACTTACTCCAAAGCTACAATAGTCACACAGTGTGAGTTGGTGAATGAAATGAAAACTAAATTAATGGAACAGGATACAGAGCCCAAAAATAGACTGTTCAACTGATCTTTGACAAAGGAGTAAAGGCAATTCAATAGAAATCTTTTCAATATGTGGTTTCTTCTCACAAGTGGTACTGGAGTAATTGGACATCTACATGGAAAGAGACATATCTAGACTTTACATTCTTCCCAGGAATTAGCTCAAAATGGATCATTAGACCTAAATGTAAAATGCGAAACAACAAAACTCCTTAAAGATAACAGAAGAAAAAAATCTAGGTGACCTGATTTGACAGTGACTTTTTAGTTACCATGCAAAAAAGCACAAAAGAGAGAATATGTTGGATTTCATTTAAATTAAAAACTTTGGCTCTGCAAAAAACAAAGCAACAAAGAAACAAAAACTCAAGAAGGAAAGCCAAGACTGGGAGGAAATATTTGACAACCATATATCTGATAAAGGACTAGTATCTAAAATACATAAGGGAAAAATCTTAAAATGCAAAAATGAGATAATAACCCAATTAAAAATTAGGTAAAATATCAACTGGCCTGTCAAAGGAAAATTTTCAGATGACAAAAAAAGCTAATAAAAAGATGCTTAACATTAAATGTTATTAGGGAATTACAAATTAAAACAAGATGGAAATACCAAAACATCCTATTAGAATCATTAAAATCTAGAATACCAACTACACCAAGTGCTGGCATGGATGTGGAACTCTCATTCATTGCTGATGGGAATGAAAACTTGGTGCAACCACTTGGGAAGACAGTTTGATAGTTTCTTACAAAACTGAAGGTGTTCTTTCTTTAAAAAGCATTTATTAGTGACTGCTTGTAACACAGTGAATGCATTAATCAGGGAGTGTTAGTACATATATATATCACATCTTAGTCATCTTCCTCTCCTTTCTTTCCTTTCTTCATGTATCCCTAGATCCCTTCCCCATCTCCAAAAGGTCTACCTCCCTGTTTCCTAGCATCTTTTATTTTCCAATTTAAATTTTTGTAATTGAGGTTTCTCATAAAAGAAAAATCACGTGTTATTTAACCTTCTGTGTCTGATTTATTTTGCTTAGCATTATGGTTTCAAGGGGCATCCATTTTCCTACAAATGACTCAAATTTATTCTTTATGGTTTTATTTTGTTTTTCCAGTAGTCCATTGATGGACATTTGGGCCACTTCCAAGATTTAGGTGTTGTGCGTTGTGTTGCTGTAAATATGGATATTGCTATTTACCCAAATGAGTTGGAAACTTATGTTTGCACAAAAACATACACATAATAAATGTCAATAGAAGATTTATTCATATGGTCAAAACTTGGTAGGCACCAAGATATCACTCAATACATGAATAGATAAATGAACTATGATTCATCCATACAGTGAACTGTTATTCAACAACTGAAAAACAAGCTAACCAGCCATTAAAAGACATAGAAGAACATAAAATACATATTGATAAATGAAACCAATCTGAAAAAGTTCTGTACTGTACAATTCCAACTATATGACAGTCTATGAAAGGGGAAACTACAGAGAAAGTGAAAAAGGTCAGTGGCTGGGAGACAGGGAGAGAGAAAAGTGGAATGTGACAGTTTCAGAGCAATAAAACTATTTTGAATGATGCTATTATAATGGATCCGTGTAACCGCATTTTACAAAAATCTCTAGAATTTACAATACAAGGAGAAAACCTTGATGTAATCTATAAACTTTTATTGGTAATAATGTTCTTATCAATTATAACAAATATATCACATTAATTCATATAAATTAATAGGTAGAAGAAATTGGAGAATAGAAGAATTCTGTACTTTCCATTCAGTTTTTTGTAAATACAGAAGTTCTCACACAACTCTAATAATTTTAGAGATCCCTTGTATAACAGTCACTGGAGAGCAAACAGCTATTAATTTGATTAACATTTTTTGTCTTCCTTAAATCTGCTTTGTTACTCGCAGCACTTGGGAGGCTGAGGTAGGAGGAGCGTTGTGAGTTTGAAGCCGGCTTGGGCTACAATGTGAGTGCAAGGCCAGTCTGAGCTACATAGTGCGACCCTGCCTCAAAAAATAGGGCCGGAGTTTGGCTCAGTGGCATAAGCACCTGTCTGGCAGGCATGAGGTTGTGAGTTCGATCCCTAGTGCCGCAAAATAAATAAATAAATAAATAAATTAAAAAATCTGCTTTGTTACTTGAATTTTGATGGTCATATTACCTAATTATAATTGTGTGTGTGTGTGTGTGTGTGTGTGTGTGTTGTGTTGTGTTTTGTGTGTTGTGTGTCGTGCTGATATTCAAACCCAGGACTTTGTGCATGCTGGGCATGTGGTCTACCACTGAGCTACATTTCTGTCCTTGATCATAAATTTTAACAGTTTGTGAGAAGACAATTCAAAATTCTTACTATAGCAACTGTGTTTACTGTGAAATTATCAAAATGTCTTTATGCAAGCATTTTTCAAATTAAAAGTCCAAGGAACGTTAATCCTAAAAAATCGTCATGAAAGAAAGCTATTGTTGTCGAATTGGTTGGGGAAATACTGGATAATATTCTCTATGGGAAATTCACATATAAAAATTTCTCAGCAGTCCTTCCCAAAAGACATTGATGAACTCTGATTAGCAAAATTATTTCAATTACTCAGCCAGGAACTTCCCTTTTTGAATAAAATGTCTTAAAATCCTTAAAATTAGGATATTAGTTCTAAGGACTATACTTAGAGAAGTGCTGCAGAATAAAAATATGAAAAGGTTTATTTGAAATAAAGTGAAGCCAAATATTTTATAGCTTTATTGAAGTAAAATTAGTATACAATAAATCACATGTTTTTAAAGTGTACAATTTAAGACTTGACTGTTGGACATCTCTAAAACTATCATCTCAATCAATATATGATCACATCCATTAACCTACCCTATTTCTTTTTATCCCCTTGTAATTTAGGGTTAGGGTTAGGGCCCAATCTCATTCCTAGGCAACTCCTGGTTGGTTTTCTACCACTATAGATTTGTTTACGATTTCTAGATTTTTATATAAATAAAATTATATGATGTTAAGAGTTGAATGTGTCTTCCCAAAATTTGTGTGTTAACACTAGCTCCCAGTGTGATGGAAGTAAGAGGAAGGACATTTTGAGAAGTAATTAAGTAGTTAGTAATGAAGTCAGTACCTTAATAAAAGACAGAATGCTTGCTGTCTCTGATCTAGTGTCGCCATGTGAAGATACAACATAAAAACAGACACCTGAAAATTAATATGTAGACTCTCACTAGATGCTGGATATGCAAGCACCTTAATCTTGGGCTTCAGAACTGTAGGAAATAAATATTTATTTTTTGAAGCCATTCAGTTTATGTAACTTGTTTTAATGCCCTGGGGGACAGTATGTTTTCTTTATATTGTGGGTTCTTTCACACATGATAATTGTGAAATTGCAATATATAGTTCTTTCTATTGTTGATTCTATTGTACAGTGCTGCTACTATTGGTTGATCCTTTAACATGCTAATGAACATTTACATTAGCTGTAGTGGTTGGCTATTCCACTAAAGCACCTAAGTACATGTCGGTGCAAGTCTTGACATATACATACGTCTCTCTTTCTCGTTCGTAAAGACGTAGAAGTAGTATAGCTGAATTATAGGGCAGGTGAGTATAACTTCTGAAGAAACTTACAATTGCTTTGCAAAGTTATTGAACCATAAAGCAGATACTTTTGATATGCTCAACATTGTTAATTTTAGCCATTTTACTAGTTTTTTATTAGTATGTGTTTGCAATATGTAATAATGAGTTCATCTGGGGAAATTGGTATGTATACATATCACATCATAATACTTTTTATTTCCACTTTGCCTTCCCTCTCTCCTGTATTCCCCAGCCCCAGATGTCATTATACTCTCCACAAAGTCTTCTTTCCTGTTTCCTATCTCTTATTTTTTATTTTGCTCCTTTTGTTTACATTGGGGGTTTCTCATATAAGAAAAACCATGTGATATTTAATCTGTGTCATTTATTTCACTTAGCATTAATAGCCTCAAGGTGTATCCATTTTCCTACAAATAACTCAAATTTTCCTTATTTATTGCTGTCTACTACTCCATTGTATATGTATATTTACCACATTTCTTTTATCAGCTCATCTACTGATGGGCATGTAGGATGCTTCAAAGATGGAACTATTAGTAGTTGTGCTGCTATAAACATGGCCACGACCATTTTACTAGTTTAGTAGTGGTAGCTTATTGCTTTTTAAATTTGAATTTTTTGTGCTAATGATACTGCACTTCTGGCCCTGTACTTATTTGCCTCTTATATTCTTTTACCAATGCTTGTCCAAATTTTTAAATAAATTTTAAGAATATCAAGTTGTTCCCTTGATTTTGGAATTAGACAATTTGTTACATATTTAGTATATAAGTTGTTTGCCAGGTAGATGATATATAGACACTGTCACTTAACTAGTGATTTTTCTTTTCATTGTTTTAACAGTGTCTTTCAAAGAGCAAAGGTTCTTAGTTTTGCTGGTCATTTATTAATTTTTTTCTTTTGTGGATTAAGCTTTTGGTTTTGTGTATGTTGTATGGGGGAGTAGATTAGGGTTTTTGTTTTGTTTGGTACATCAGTATCTCATTGTTTCAGCATCACTTGTTGAAAAGTCTCTCCTTTTCCTACTAAATTGGTTTTGTGTATTTGTCAAAAATCAGTTGACCAGCAGAACATCTCACAAAATTCTACTATAATTGTATATATCTGTTTTTGCAGTTCTATTTTACTTCTTATGTTTTGAAGATCTATTATTAGGTGTGATAAATCTTAGGATTGTTTTATACTCTTAATGATTGCTAGTATGGTAACTATTGTTGCTTTCATAGTGTTTTGAAGTCCTGTATGACTTACACTGGTTTGTTTTGAATGGTTTTATTCTGTTTTATTTTCCTAGGTTTTATCTTCTTTATTTTTTAAAATGTTATGAATGCTATATTATTTTTAAAAGAATAATTCACAGTAAAAATGAAATCTGAAAATGACCCTGTGAAAACTACTTTTCACTCAAAATTTTTTTCTTTAACTATCTTAACTAAATTTTTATATACATGTACATAAACATATACATAGTTTTTCTTTCAGTTTGTCACACAAATACAACCATGCAATGGTTACATATGTGTGACTTATTTCACTGATAAGTATATTCTCAAGGCACATCCATTTAAGTATGAAAATGTCTAGTTTATCATTCTTTATAGCTGAGTAGTATTCCATCATATAGAAATACCACATCTTTTTTGTCCATTCCTCAGCTGATGGGCAGTTAGGTTGTTTCCAAGATCTTGCTATTATAATTGTGCAGCTATAATCATAGGTGCTCATATATCGCTACAGTATGATGTTTTTAGTTCTTTTGGGAAGATACCCAGAAGGGAAATAGCTGGGTCAAATGGGACCTTCAATCCTAGCTTTTTGAGGAATCTCCATGCTGACCTTCACAGTGATTGTTCCAACCTGCATTCCCACCAACAGTGGGGAAGGGTTCCTTTTTCCCCACAGCTCCTCCTGCATTTGTTACTGGTTGGCTTCTTAATACTAGCGATTCTTTCTGGGGTGAGGTGGAATCTCAGTACTGTTTTAATTTGCATCTCTTGAATGACCAGTGTTGTTGAACGTTTTTTCATGTATTTATTTGCTGTTTATACTTCTTCATCTGAAAATTATGTGTTCATCTCAGATGCCCATTTTTGGACTGGGTCTTTAAATCTTGGAGGACTGATTTTTTTATGTTCTTTATACATTCTCGATAGTAATCCTTTATCTGAGAAACAGCTGGCCAGTATTTTCTCCCACATTGTGGGTTGTCTGTTCACTTTGTTGGTGGTTTCTCTTGCTATGCAAAAGCTTTTCAATAGGATGAGATCCCATTTGTTGATTCTTTGTGATAGTTCCTGTGCAATCTGGCTTTTATTCATAAAGCCTACACCAGTATCTTCAAGAGTTTTACCTACTCTGTCTTCCAGGAGATTTAATGTTTCAGTTTTAATGTTGAGATCTTTAATCCATTCAGATTTCAACTTAGTACATGGTGAAAGATAGGGGTCCAGTTTTAATCTCTGGCATTTGGAAAGCCAGTTTTTCCAATATCATTTATTAAGGAGGCTATCTTTCTTCCAATGAATGTGTTTGGCACCTTTGTCAAAAATAAGGTATCTTAGTGTGTCTGCAGTTGTTTCTGCATCCTCTAATCTATTCCATTGATCTTTTGGTCTGTTTTTTGCCAGTACCACAGTAGCTTTATAGTATAATTTCAAGTCAAGAATTGTGATGCCCCCTGTCTTGTCTTTGTTGCCCAGGATTGCCTTTGCTTTTCTAGGTCTCTTCTGGTTCCAGATCAATTTTAGGATTGTTTTCTCTGATTCTGTGAGATATGCTATTGGAATTTTGATTGCATCGAATCTGTGTAACAGTTTTGGAAGCATGGCCATTTTAACTATATTGATTCTTCCTACCCAAGAGCATGGAATATCTCTCCATTTTCTAATAACCTCTTCAATCTCCTCTTTCAGAGTACTATAGTTTTCAATATAGAGGTCTTTTATATCTTTCATTAGATTGATTCCTAAGTATTTCATTTTTTTGGATTCTATTGTAAACAGTATTGTTTCCCTGATTTCTCTCTCAGTGAGATTGTTATTCATGTACAAGAAGGCTATTGATTTTTGAGTATTGATTTGCAACCAGCTACAATACTAAATCTGCTTCTTAAATCTAGAAGTCTTTTGGTGGAGATTTTGGGATGTTTTAAAGAGGTAGAGTATCATGTCATCTGCAAATAATGATAGTTTAACTTCTTCCTTTCCTATCTTTATTCCTTTTATTTCTTTCTCTTGTCTAATTGCTCTGGCTAAAGTTTCTAGGACTATGTTAAATTAGAGTGGAGACAGTGGACATCCTTGTCTTGTTCCTGATTTTAGAGTGAAAGCTTTCAGTTTTTGGCCATTTAGTATGATGTTGGCTGTTGGTCTGTCATAGATGGCTTTTATCAGATTGAAATAGAGACCGTCTATTCCAATTTTCTGTAGAGTTTTTATCATGAATAGGTGCTGGACTTTGTCAAAAGCTTTTTCTGCATGTATTGAGATAAGCATATGATTTTTATCCTTGACTCTGTTAATATGATGTATTACATTTATGGATTTATGTATGTTGAACCATCCCTACATCCCTGGGATGAATTCCACTTGATCATGGTGTACAATCTTTTTGACGATTTGTTGCAGTCTGTTTGCCAGTATTTTATTGAAGATTTTTGAGTCAATGTTCCTTAGGGAGATTGACCTGTAATTTGCTTTCTCAGTTGGGTCCTTCTCTGGGTTTGGAATCAGTGTAATGCTTGCTTCCAGGAATGAATTTGGGAGTATTGCTTCCCTTTCAATTTCATTAAAGAGTTTGAGAAATAGTGGTGTTAGGTCTTCACTAAATTTCTTGTAGAATTCAGCAGTGAATCCATCAGGGCCTGGGCTTTTCTTTGTTGATAGGTTTTTAATTACATCCTTAGTTTCATTTATTGATACTGGGTTGTTTAGGATTTTTATATCTTGGTTCAACTTTGGTAATTCACATGTATCTAGGAATCTGTTTATTTCTTCTGTATTTTCCAACTTAATTAGAATACAAGTTTTCAAAGTAGGTATAGATGATTTTCTGGATTTCTAAAGGGTCTGTTGTGATTTCACCGTTTTCATTCCTAATTGCATGGATTTGAATCTTTTTTTGATAAGGTTGCCCAAGGGTTTGTCAATTTTATTTAATCTTTCAAAAAACCAACTCTTCGATTCATTGATTCTTTGTGTTGTTTTTTTTTAGCCTCCAGTGTGTTAATTTCTGCTCTGATCCTTATAATTTTGTTCCTTGTATGAACTTTTGTTTTAGCCTACTCTTCTTTTTCTAGAAGTTTGACTTCAACATTAAGTTGTTTATATGAGTTTGCTCTGTTTTCCTCACGTGGGTATTTACTTCTACAAACTTCCCTCTTAAGACTGCTTTCATTGTGTCCCACAAGTTCTGGTATGTTGTTTTGTCATTGTCATTCAACTGTAAAAACTATCTGATTTCTTCTTTAATTTCATCTGTGACCCTTTGATTGTTCGGTAGGGTGATATTTAATTTCCATGTGTTGATGAAGTTCTTGTGGTTTCCTTTGGCATGGATTTCCAATTTTGTTGCACTGTGGTCTGATAGTATGCATGGGATAATTTCAATTCCTTTACATTTACTTAAGCATGTTCTATGAGTCAGCATATGGTCTATTTTGGAGAATGTCCCATGTGCAGCTGAAAAGAACGTGTATTCTGATGTTGTGGGGTGGAAGACTGTAGACATCTACTAAGTCCATTTGCTCAAAAGTTTGATTTAGTTCTAATATTTCATTATGATTTTTTGTCTAGTTGTTCTGTATTTTGTGATAGCGGAGTACTGAGCTCTCCCAATACAATTGTATTAAGGCTTATTTGATTTTTCATGTCCATTAATAATTGTTTTATATAAGTGGGTGCACTAATGTTTGTTGCATATATATTTATGATTGTTATCTCTTCCTCTTGGATTGTGCCCTTTATCAAGATGTAGTGCCTTCTTTGTCTCTCTTAATCAGTCTTGGCTTAAAACTGACTTTATCTTCAAATAAAACAGCAACCCCTGCTTTTTTCTGAATTCCTGTTGCATGGAGTATTGTTTTCCATTCTTTGACTTTCAGTCTTGGGTTTCTTTTTGAATTAAATGTGTTTCTTGTATACAGCATATTGTTGGATCTTGCTTCTTGATCCATTCTGCCAGTCTGTATCTTTTGACTGGTGAATTGAGACCATTAACATTAATGGTTAAAACTGATATGTATTGAATTATCCTTGTCATGTTATTTTCCTATTATTGGTTTCCCCCTTTTTTTCTTTTTCTCTTCCCTAATTGTTTTCCTTTCTTGGTGGATTCTTTTTGTTGGGGTTCATGGAGCTGTAGTCCTTATTATCACTTTCTAAAATGTCCTTCAGAACATTTTGAAGTGCTGATTTGGTGGTTGTGAATTTCCTCAGATGTTCTTTGTCATGGAAGTATTTTATTTCTCCATCTATTTTGAAAGATAGTTTTGTGGGATACATCAATCTGGGTTGAAAGTTGTTTTCCTTTAGAACTTGGAGTACTTCACTCTAAGCTCTCCTTGACTTGAGAGTCTGTGCTGAAATTCAGCTGTAATTCTGATGGGTTTTGCTTTATAAGTGATTTGTTTCTTTTCCCTAACAGCATTTAAAATTTTATTCTTGTGTTGAATTTCTGGAATCTTGACTATGATATGCCTGGACATAGATATTTTTTATCATTGCTAATTGGAGTTCTATATGCCTCACTTATATGTGTGTCAAATTCTTTTTCTCTACCAGAAAAGTTTTCTGTCACAATGTCTGTGCAGATGTTTTTAATGTCATTTATGGTATCTCCTGCTTGTTCATTGACTCCCGTTAATCTTAAGTTATTCTTCTTTGTCTCATCAAGCAGCTGCTGGATTGATTTCTCATGTTCCCTTGCTAGTTTTGGGAAATCTTTCTTTTCCTGGTCACTAACTGCAATCCTGTCTTCAATATCTGAGATATTGTCCTCACATTGGCCTAATCTGCTTTAAATACTTTCACTGAAGTTTTTATTCTCCTGAATATCTGCTTGAATATGCTTTATGGAATCCATTTATTTCCTATGTTGTGCTTCCATAATTTGCTTAAGTTCATTTATTATTTTGTCTGTGTCTGGTCTAACATCACTAAGCATGGAGTGTATTTTGGTAATATCTGTGGTTATTTGAGAGATTATTTATGATTTCATTTTTTTCCAGAGCCTCATTCAATTGCTTTGTTACCCCTTCGGAGAGACCTGGTAGGAGGTTTTCAGATTTTCCAGCCTCATTGCCCCCTGGGTTGGCCTTTAGTGAACTAGGTGTCTGAGGTTGTGTCCTGTTTAAGTGTCTTCTCATTTCTTGTCTTTTTTAGTTTAATTCCTAGAGTGATACATGTTAGTTGCCTGTGGTGGATTGCTTTATTGGTGGTATTAAAGACATACAGGTGATGATCACTTTTCTGAGGTATCTTCCAGGTGTAGCTGGTTCCTGGTCTCTGAGTCTGTTGGCAGATCCCACCTCCTCAGTTTGTCAGAGATGAGAAGCTATTGCTCACCTAGCCTAGTCCCTGATTCTTTGGCACTGTGCCTCAGCACTCTCTGTGACCCCCAGTCAATCTCAGTCCTGGACCATTAGGGCCAATAGCTATCCAAAACAATCATGTTAATTTTGGCTACAGTGGCACCCAGAGCACCAAACATAGCCAACAAAACAGTAAACTGAACCAACCCCTGATTTTCAACCCTCAACTGTATAAACTGAATTTGTGACCATACAACAGAATGCAGAACAGTCATATACAATGCATAAGTCTGCAATATGTCAATTCTGTACTCAAAGATCAGAACCTAAAATGGATTAAGAAGAAGACAGAGAGGTGGGAAAAAAGAAAGAGATTACAATAGGTTGGAGAATGAAGATGGGTCCCACCAACTTAGGGAAACTGATGCAGAAGACTGAGGGAAAAGAAATCTAAAAGAGACAAAAAGTAGAACAGAACAAAACCACACCCAGAAGGAGGTCAGAAACCACACTCACACTCAAAATAATAATAATAATAATAATAATAATAATGAAAAAAATAAAAAACAAACTAAATAAAACAATCAAGAAAAGACAAAAGAAACAAAAGTCCACTTGCAGGATTCTCTCTGCATTCACTAGTAGACAGCCTGTAGAGACAGCGACCCAAATCATGGCACTGTATCCCTGCAAGCCAGCAACTGCTCCATGACAGAGTAGTAGACAACCTTAGCAGGCTTGCCCTGAGATCAGGCTCATTGGGCTCGCAACAGTCCAAGCAATTTCCACAGGTCTGCACCCAGCTAGGAGCTGCTAAGGAAGCCAGCAACAGTTCTGGTTCTGGGCTTCTCTGGCCTGACTTCAAAATGGCTCCTGGCCAATCACTGTCTCCCATGGGAGGACTGAGTCCTCAGCACTCACTGCCAACCAGCACTGTTCTCCACATCCATTGCTCTCCTCCACTGCCAAATCACTCTGCAGAGGCCCCCAGGGTTGCTAGCCGCCACCAACACCGTGACTGCACGTCACCAGGTTCCAACAGCTCCCCTCACTCAGTGAGTCTGGCTCCGGGTGAAGGCACCACCAGCTACTGCCTTCTGAAGTTTTTCTTTTCACTCTCTTTGTGGGCTTTGATTCAGACTTCAGACTCTTCCTGGGTGCAAGGAACCCACTTCCCTCTTTTTTGCCTTCCTCAAGATGGTATATTCCTGAGTCTAGGTGATATCTCTCAAAGAGGCTGTTTTCTCTGCTGCCTACTACTCCACCATCTTCCTGGAAGTCATCAGTTTTATTCTCTTTAAAATAAAATAAAAAATATAAACCTTTTAAAGAGATTTAAATAAGGAAAATTATTTGTACTAATCTGGGTAGTTACTAGTTCTGGTGTTCTTTATTCATTTTTTGTAGGCCTAAATTTTTATCAAATATCATTTTATTCTGCTTGAAGGATTTTTTTCTAACGTATTTGGTAGTTCTGTTGTTTGGTTGTTCTTTTTCTTGTCTTTCTGAAAATTGTTTATTTCATCTTTTTTTCTGAAAGATATTTTCACTGGTAACAGCTTCTTTGGTTGACAGTCATTTCCTTTCAGAATTTTAAACATATTGCTTCACTACTTTCTAGTTCGTACCATTTCAATATGAAATCTGTCATCATTTTTGTCTTTATTCATTTGTATGTAACATCCCCACCCTCAAATGGTTTTAAATTTTTTTTCTTTGTTTTAGCCTTATAGAATTTGCCTTGTTGGGTTCTGAGTGTTTTTTTATTCCTCTAATTATTCTTGAACTTAGTTTTGGGACATGGTTAAGTTATTTGGAAACAGTTGATTATTTTGAATCCTACATGTACACTTTTTAAACAGGGACCAGAGCAATACTTAACCTGGGGTTAATTATTTTCCTCACTATTGAAGCAAAACCCTTGTTAGTATTCTAACTGATGCCCTGTGAATTATGCAGTTTTCAATCTTGGCTGTTGAGATTAAGCACTGTTCTTGTGCTGTTGTGAGCATTGGACACATTGGCAGCATTGTGAGCATTCCTCTAATAAATTCTGCTGGATCTTTACCAAGACTTGGATAATTTTCTCACATACATAGTTAATAAGTCCTGTACTTGAAGACTTGTGGGTGACCTTCTCCTGTTTTCCAGAGTTCTGTCTCTGGGCAGGTCTCCTTTCCTTACTCTGCCCTTAGAATCATGTCCACCTTGGCTTCCCTCGGCACCCGGTTCTGTGTCCTTGCCCCAGGTGATTGCCAGACCCCTCCTGGATCCCTCTTCCCTGTACCATGTCAAGAAATGTTCTCTGAGCTGCAGGCTGTGGCAATCAGAGGTCTCACCTTGTTTCCCTTCCTTTAGAGCCATTGCCCCTTTTTTCCCTGAAGATAGCTATATTTAGAAATGTAAGGAGAAGTAGACTTTCAAAATGAGTGGAAACTATAACCCTTGTTGAGGATTTCTGTGTTTGGGGCACCATGTGCTCTACCCACTAATTCAACTACCATGTAAAATCAATACCATGAACTGAATCTGTAGTGAAAATAGAGCCTAGGATAGTTTGTAAAAGGTCATGCAACTAATAAATAGCAGAACTGAGGTTTGCATCTCAATCTGCTGGCAAAGTCCAATCTATTTTCTTTGTAAAGACATCCTCATATTAGACATCCCATATAGACTTATGCTAATAATGAGTTTGCTTCTTAAAGTGTATTTAACAGCCTATCACCAAGTTATATTCTGTGGAACCTGTGGGAGGAGCTTGGCTCATAGGAGCTTGTATAATATTTGATTTTCTCAATTAAGCCCTATACCTCATACCAGTCCCACAAAAAGATGAGCAAGAGACCATAATGAATCTCAACCTAACCAAGTAAAATAAGGCAAAACTCATTTCCTGCAGATGGTGGTCTCCTAGCATCCTGTATATATTTGACAGTGTGCATGTATCACTTCTCACTTCTAAGGAGAGTTGCAACTGAAACTCTCATGTTGGTATCCAAGATAGTTTTGACTCCCTAATTAATGTGTATTTTTTTTGTTCAAATTTAAGAAGTGACTTGATAAATTTCTAGTACATTTTAAGGGCAACAGATACTGGAATTATGACTGTTCCACAATAGTTTCAAGACCCAGTATTTCTGGACTTTTCATCACCTAGGAATGTATTTTTATAAGTGATTTTTTCCTTTCATGGTAACCTTTTACTTTGACAGGGCAGATATAGAATTTTTCCTTTTGGAATGATTGATGAGTGAGGCTTATGAATCATACAATATCAGAATTCTCTCTGCTTCTCTTAGCATTTTGTTGTTGTTGTTGTTGTTTATCGCTTCCTTCCAGAAACTATTCTCTATATTTGTGCTGTGAAACATTACCTGTGACCCCTTTTGTCCTTTTAGTTTTCCACAAATAACGCAAAGCCTGGAATCATTTCTTCGTGCTGTCTATTGGAATGAGAGACTCCTCGCATCTTAAATAATGCCCTTACTACTTATCATCTGAAGGTGAAAAACATTGACATGAGTTACTGATAACTCATTTACCTGTCAAATGAGTTCTAGTAAATTCTTTCTAGATGGATACTCTGTCTTAAATATTTAAATCAATAAAGATACCTTTTGTCTTGTTTAATTATGCACTGACTATTACATATTCTCTTATACCTGAATGCATCTACATCTGTCACTTAAAAGTATGCCATTTGGGGAGAAAAATCTGCTGAACATGGAATTTAGGTCACGTATAGTGTGAAAATATTGAACATTGAAGAAGAGTTTGGAATTATTCTGTCAAGGACTGATTGTTTCTCAGCAACCTTCTAGATTTGTTTTATTTTTTATTTATTTTATTTATTGTTTATTTTTTTAAGAACAGAAATATTTATTGAAATAAAGCTTCTGTCTGAGAGAGACAGAAGGGGTCCCAAGTGGGTTGCTGAAGACTCTGTTTTTTCTAATGACTTCTGTAGAGAAAAACCATGATGGGAAAAAACTGGGAACTCACAAGGCAGATGGGTGTGAGGTGGGACAGAACTGTGGTGAAACAATGAGATTAATTGTTTAGGTAAAATTTACCAAATCAGGGACAAATAGGGAAGCTGAGTCATGTATCAAATGAGCATTCGTACGGATCACTGACTCTTTCTGTAGGGAGTTGGGTTGGTAATTGCTGGCTTCTCAAGATGATCCATACCTAACCCCTAATGCTTATACTTAGGGTGTGTTTGCATTTGTTTTGCCTTCTGTCTTGAGATCTGGCCCACAGCAAGAGGTGTGTGTCTCTTCCAAGGTCACAAGACATCTGGTCCTCTGTGCTGACTCCTTTGAGGGTCTAACCCTGTCTGACTGCTTGTAATATTTCTCACTAACTCAGTTGCCTGCAACATTCTCGACTCTGAAGAAATAACCTGAACTGCCTTGAGGGGGTGATGGGCGATGACTGATCTGGCTTCTTCAGGCTGAAGGGCGTTGTAGTTGTTGAACGGCAGTTAGGGATACTCTACAGAGGTTCTGATGGCCTTCAGTAGATACCAGGCATTTTCATCTTGGGTAGGCATACAGCTTTAAATCTGAAGAGACAAAGCTTAAGAAACAGTATATTTGTTTTAACATTCCAGATTTGTAAATGCAGTTGTTTCTATATCCCAAACAAAATGGTGCGTTACATCTATACTATAAAATCTGTGGTATGCCTGAGCTTTGCAAAAACAGTGGCTATGTCCAGAGGTACATTGAAGTAGAAATTTTATTCATTAAAACTAAAAGCTCTTCAGACATCTGTGAGTGGGTTCAAAGGGAATGCTGCTGCTACTTCTGACCAAAGATTTTCAATTGGATCTGTTTTCAACTTTATTTGTAGAGTAACAGTCACATCTTACTTAAGAGGATAGAAATTTGAAGTCAACCAGCAAGGCAGTAATTAACTGTAATCAAAGTTGCCCTGGAGAAGTTCCTTGAATCACCCACACAGCACAGTATAAATGATCTCCTAAATACAACTTTCTATAGTAATTCTTAAGAACAATAAATTAGGAGGGATATTCACAGAGGAAGAAATAAGTTTGAATCACTTAAACACTGTTACTTTAAAAAAATATGAAATGGAATGGAGAATGGTTGAAAAACTCAAATAAATTTATCCTGTTAAAATTTTGTCTCTCTGCTGCTAGATATTTTAGTAGATTTTCATGTTCTTGTGAAGGACTGATAGGAAAATGTATGTGAAATCACCTAACATAGAGCCTTGCAAAGCAAATGTGCCATAATAGATGAATTCACATCCCTATAACAAAATTTCTGATATGGGCTACTTAGGAAGCAAAGAGAGGCTTATTTTGATTCATGGGTCTTGGGTTTCAAGTTCAGGATTGGGTAGCATCACTAGTTTGGTTTTGTGATGGAAATGTGTGCTTGTACTTGAATGAGTGCTTACATCCCAAGCCAAGAAGAAGAAGGAGAAGGGGAAGAGGAAGAGGAAGAGGAGGGGGAAGAAGAAGAAGGAGGAGGAGGAGCAGGAGGAGAAGAAAAGAAGAAGAGGAAGGAGAAGGAGAAGAAGAAGAAGGAGAAGGAGAAGAAGAAGAAGGAGAAGAAGAAGGAGGAGAAGAAGAAGGAGAAGAAGGAGAAGAAGAAGGAGAAGGAGAAGGAGAAGGAGAAGAAGAAGAAGAAGAAGAAGAAGAAGAAGAAGAAGAAGAAGAAGAAGAAGAAGAAGAAGAAGAAGAAGAGGGAGAGAGAGAGACAGACCAGAGTCCTACAAAGCCCAGAGGCATGGACCCAATGAGCATCCTTCCTTCCATTAGACCCCACCTCCTAGTTCCTCCATTATCTTCCAGCCACACCACAGGCTGAGGACCAAACCATTTTACACACTGGCTTTTGGGAAGCATTCAAGACTCGAACTGCAGCACTCCACGAGAGTAGGGAATCTGGCTCATCCATTTCCATACTTCCAGTAATTAGAGCAGAAGCAACATAGTAAGTGCTGTGTCAATCAATCAATATTAATAAATATAATTGAAAATGTGATTGGATTATTGTTATATTGTACCTGCTGTGAAGTAGGCATTGAATAAACAGGAAAAAAATAACAGTAGTTCTAGATGTTGGCTGTCTTTCCTTTCCTGGAGTTTAGCATCTGTGATGATGAAGTGTATATCAGTGAATGAGGCCCAAGATGTTCAGTTTCCTGAGTAACCTGTATCTTTAGTCTCTTCTTTCAAAACTTAGCACTATTGCCCAGGAAGCTGCACCCTCCACAGGTCCCAGACACCCTCAGGCTATTTTTATGATCTCTTTTGAACTTGAAATCTGCTTTTGACATCTGTTGTAATCTGTTGTAGTGTCTGAAGAAAGCTAGCACACGTAGGCTCTGCCACCACATCTGCTTGGTTGATCTTTTTGTTCAATATCCTCTCAGGCTGATGAATACATAAAGGAAAATGACTGTAACTAGAGTCTAGAACATCTGCCTAATTCTCTCCTCTTCTAGAACATTCCTTCTTAGCTCACTTTATTTTCATAGCTACTCCATGACATGGTCTGGAAAACTGCTAAGTAATTTCTCAGAGGGAGAATTGCTTTTTAACAGTGTTATTCCTTCCCTAGCAAGTACAAAAAGTACAAGTTATTATACTTAGAAACAGAAAAGCTTTAGGCCAACTAGAAGTGAATCAGAAAGTTGGGTGTTAATGTAGAATGATGCTGTGGTATGGGCCAGCTGGACAAGGCAGGGAAGAACTTTAACAGAAAAGCAGTAACAACCAGGATTTTTTATTTGGCTGTTATTTTTTTCCCCTCTTTGGTTTTTGTTTTTGTCTTTGTCTTGGTGCTACTGGGGATTGAACCATGGACTTCATCTTGAGCTACATCCCCAGCTCCTTTTTAAACTTTTTATTTTGAGACAGGTCTTGCTAACTTGCTAAATTGCCCAGATTGGGCTCAAATTTATGTTCCTCTTGACTCAGCCTCCCGTAGTGCTTTAGTTATAGGGATGCACCACAATGCCTTACTATGGATCAGAATTTAAATCTGATTCTGCTGCACTAGCTCTGTGACCTTGGGTGTTGAACTCCAAGCTACAGATTCCTTTGCTGAATAAACAAGGATAATAGCAGTACTTATTTCCAATGAAGGTTGTAATCTCTGAATAAAAGAATGCTGTCAAGTGCTCTTAGCACATGGTACATAGTGTCGCTCAAGACTTTTGCTATTTAACATTAGTATAAGAGCTCAGGCTTCTTAATATCAGACATTTAAACTAAAGCATTATGGATACTAGGTTCTATGCTAACTCAAGCAGCATCTTTATTTTGATTTAGATTGCAGTGTTAAAAATAAAAGATTTGTGATACATTTTTCACTGATATATGTCAGAATAGCTATAGTTACTCATTGTATATAGATATTTGCTTGTCTGCATATCTATGTATATGTCAATGAACTGACTGAATAACTAACAGAGATTTATAATCTGACACCCTACCCAATTAAAAGGTTGTCATGAGCTTTATGACTCTCCCATTGCCACACCTCACACTCTGCAAGATACTCTTCCTACATCTTAGAGCTATGAACACAGGGACCTTGATTTCTTCCACATTTATATAAATTAAGTCACAATGAAAGTGCACTTCTGATTCAAATCTCCCACATTTTAAGATTTATCATTTTCTGGTTTGAACTGGCCACTGTCATTTTCAGTCACCATCATTTAATGTCAGTATCATTTACTGACTTAAAGTGACCCATGTCCCAGAGAAAAGAAAATATAATTTCATCACTGTACCACAATTTCAGGATGGAGCTTATTTATTTATTTTGCATGAATTATTTTGTGTTAAAAATAAATGATCAAAAAATAAGCATCACATCAGTCACAACCTTTGCAATATCTTACTGTTTAAGTGGAACCAAAATAGCATTCCAGCATGGAGAGTGGAGAGAGTACACTCTGTGTTCTTGACTCTCTGGCTATCAGAGATCAACAATTTCCTGAGACTGATGGAACAAAGTACTGAAAGCCACATGGGATAAAGTAAATAAGCTAAAGGTTGAGGTAGACATGAAGAAATAAGTAGGAATTTTCCTTCCCTGCCAAAGAAAATCAATTTTCGATGATAAGGGCAGGGACCTGGGTGTTGGAAGGTATGAATCTGCCACAACTGCTCATGATCTTGAGTGATTCATTTGACCTTCCTGCTTGAACTTTGCATTTTAAGAAACAGGGTGTGCGAACTACAGTTCTGAGAAATAGGAAAACTGGTCAGCACTTATGAAGCTATCAGAATAAAGAATCATTCCTGCTAAATGTCACTTTAGTTATTTTTATTAGAAGAAAGAAAACTAAAAAGATGAAGATTTTAATCAGACAGCTGGTTGCTCTAATGTATCCTGAAAGTTAATTTAAATCTTAAATCCTACCCTCCTACACCCCTGATTACTGTAAGATGTTTCACTGGGAACCTGGTGATAGTCTTGGTTGGCCAGACATTGCATTTAGTAGAGAAAAGATTTGCATTTAAGTTCTTGTATGGCAAGATCTTGGAAAAGCCATTTAACCTTGCTGAATTTCCTCATCTTGAAAAACAAAGCTATGCCTTTCTGAGTAAATTATTGAAAGGATTAAATGAGATCATCCAAGTGGGAATATTTGGTAGCATTTGGTGGGACAGGAAAGGCATGCACTTTGAAATCAGAAAAGTGTTGTTTCAAATTCTCACTCTATCTCTACTCAGCCAGAGGATGCTTGGACCCTAGTTTACACACTGGGAATTTGCTTGCTTACCTTATGGAAGACAGTAAAGTACCTACCTTAAAAGTAAGGCAAGAGGAAGAATGCCTAAAAGCTCCTAATATATATTTGGTCCCAGACAACTTACTTATAGCCAAGAATGATTCCCTCTAGAATTTTAATGATATAAAGACCCCCAACAAAATTATGTAATAATAAGGAAAATATTCCACATTTGTGTATAATATTAATGGTAGCAATGAAATTGATATTTATATACTGGTCAGGGATTTAAGAAATATAAATTGTATTGCAAATATTCTTGAGGTCCCCTACGGGTCTTTATCTGGTGCCATCTCATCTTCTTCCCTCTAAGGTAACTACAATCCTAAATTTAGAGTTGCTTTTTTACCACATATGCAAGTACCAGCGAGAAGTATATTTTAGTTTTTAAAATGTTTGTATTAATGGTTTTTATTATATGGATACTTCTCTGAACTTTTTGATCCAACATTATATTTGTTAAAGTCGTCTATGTTGTTTAATTGTATTTCACAACTATATAGTATTTCATCAGATAACCACACTGTCACTCATTCTTTCATGTTCACTTGTTATATTCCCACTTTACTTGTTAGGAAAAGTTACCTATGATTGCCTCATTCTCTTTTCCCTCCCACATTTTGACCTTTTTGTAAAGGAAGAATTCAGGTTCCTTCAAAGTGTTACTGAACCCAAAAAAATGTTGTAAAGATTTTTGAAAAAAGTAGAAACAACAAAAATCAACATATCACATGTATCTTTTCACTTAGTCATTTCATCTGAGATTAAGAATACTCCTTTTATAGAACTTCACAAAAAACACTTAGAATTAATAACCAACTTCAGCAAAATAGCAGGTTGTAAGATCAGCACACAAAAATCAGTAGCATTTGTGTACAAGATGAGAATGAAATTATGAAAGCAGCATTATTCACAATAGCTTCAAGAAAAATGAAATACCTAGGAATTAGCATAAACAAAGGAAAGATTTCTATAGAAAAAAGGTTCTGAAGAAGGAGATTGAAGAGGGCATCAGAAAATGGGAAGATGTCACCTGCTCCTGGATAGTAGAACAAATATTGTCAAAATGGCCATACTTCCAAAACTGCTATACAGATTCATCATAATCCCAGTCAAAATACCAACAGTGTACTTTACAGATCTCAAGAAAACTATCCTAAAATTCATAGGTAGCCAGAAGAGATTCAGGTTAGCAAAAGCAATTTTGGGCAGTAAGAGCAAAGCAGGAGGTGTAGCAATACTTGACTTTAAGCAATACTATAAAGCAATAATGATAAAAATGACATAACACTAGAACAAAAATAGATATGTGGATCAGTGGAACAGAATTGGGAGTACAGAATCCTTCCCAGACACATTCAGCTATCTGAGCTTTCACAAAGGGGCCAAAAGTATATGTTGGAGAAAAGACAGCAAATTCACCAAGTGGTGTTGGAAAGACTAGTTATCTGTTTGCAGAAGATTGAAACTGGATCCTTATCTCTCACCGTACACTAACTTAAAATCAAAATGGTTCAAAGATCTAACCATTAAAGCAGAAACGTTAAACCTATGGAAGATTAAATAGGTAAAACACTTGAAGACACAGGTGTAGGATAGGATTTTCTAAACAGAACCTCAACCACACAAGAAACAGCAGCAAGGATCGACAATGGGATTACATCAAACTTGAAGGCTTCTGAACAGTGAAAATATCAATCAATAGAGTGAAAACACAGCATACAGAATGGGAAAAAGTTTTTGCCAGTTATTCCTCAGACAGAGGGCAAATATTTAGAATACACAAAGAACTCAGAAAAAATTAGCCAGCTGAAATTAAAGACCAAGTCAAAAAATGGGCCAGACAAATGCAGACACTTCACAGAGAAAGAAATACAAATGGTCAACAAATATATGCAAAAATGCTCAACATCTCTGGCTTTTAGAGAAATGAAAATTAAAGCAGTGCTAAGATGTCAAGGATAGTAACCATTAAGAAATCAAACAATGGCAAATGCTGGTGTGGCCACAGTGAAAAAGGAGCCCTCCTTCACTGCTAGTGGAAATGCAAGCTAGTACAAGCATTATTGAAATAAGCATGGAGATTTCTCAAAGAATTGAAATTAGAAATTTCATAAGATCCAGTTATCTGCCTGTGAAGTATCTTCCCCCAAAGAGTTTAAGTCATCATACTACAATGATACATGCATACCAATATTTATAGCAGCATGATTTGTAATAGCTAAATCCTGCAAGCAGCCTGCATACCCATCAGCAGATGATTGGATAAAGAAAATGTGGTATCTATATATAATGAAATACTGCTCAGCTCTAAAGAATGATAAATATGAGGTACTTATTGGAAAATGGGTGAACCTGAAAAATATAATGTTGAATGAAATAGATGAGACACACCAGTTTAAATACCACATGATGTCTTTCCTTTGAGTGAGGTAAAGTATGAACAAAGAAAATGACAAAGGATGGGTAGAAAAGAACAAGGGGATGGATCTCTTGCCACAGGGAAGTGGTATAAAGGAACAAGGTCAAATGGGGAGGAGGGGGGATAGGGAAATAGGAATAAAGATATGCCATGTACAGGAAGCTAATGACCTCAATTAATGTAAACATTATTTGCCATAACATGAGCTAAGACAAATAATATCAGTAAGAATGAAAGATGGGATAGAGGAACAGGAGGAGGAGAGAAGGATGGGAATGGAAAAGGAAGAGAATTTTAAAAAAAGAAAGAAACATGCCATAATATGTACATATAACCATTCCGCAAGACGATTGCAAACTACATGAACTGCAAACAGGTATAAATATAATTTAAAATTAAAATAGAATACTTCTTTTATAGATGGGAAAACAAATATGTAATCATAGATATACTGGTATCTTCAAGGTTATGCTCTTTTCACTCAAAACTTTTTTCTTTCCAAGTATAACTTGCTACTTGGTTCCTGAAGACTTTGAGGTTGGAGGAAAAAAAAAAACCTGTTTGTAACAAAACAAGAAAGATACTTGGATAGCTTCAAAAATACTTACTATGTAGACTAGTGCTAAATATTTATTGTGTTTATCATGTTAATAATCTAAGTTACAAGCCGGGCGTGGTGGCGCACGCCTTTAATCCCAGCACTTGGGAGGCTGAGGTAGGCGGAGCGTTGTGAGTTCGAGGCCGGCCTGGGCTACAACGCGAGTGCAAGGCCGGCCTGAGCTACATAGTACGACCCTGCCTCAAAAAACCAGGGCCGGGAGTTTGGCTCAGTGCCTTAAGCGCCTGCCTTGGCAAGCGCGAGGTTGTGAGTTCAATCCCCGGTGCCGCAAAAAAACAAAAAACAAAACAAAAAAAAAATCTAAGTTGCATACCATAATATCTTAGTTACTTTTCTCTTTGCTTAGACAAAATACCCAACACCGAAGTTAAGAAAGGAAAGGCTTATTTAGCTCATAGTTTGTAAAGATTTCAGTCCACAATCAGCTGACTCTAAGGCAAGGTGGCATGGCAGAGGGGCAATCATTCAGGGCAGTAGAAGATATCAAAAGCAACAAGAGAGGAGGGAGAGAGAGATGAGCCTCTTTGGTCCCTTATATTGTATGTAACTTACCCGCCCTATGGTGGGTGTAGCACTCATACTTTTGATCTCAGCATTAGGCCATGAATCAATCATAAACTCTAGAAGTCTGCCCCCATGACTGCATCAGGCTTTGGGGGGACATCTAGATGCAAACCATAACATATACCAAGGGTGGTTTATCAGATGTTTTATTGAGATAGATTTGATAAAGAATGCCTTACAGAATGGGTCAACTGTTTACTGAATTGGTAAAGAGGCACACAAAACTGAGAAACAGAAATAAACAGCTGGTAATGTTCTATAGGCCTAGCTTTACCTCCTTGTTTCATGACACATGTAACCTGACTCAGCCTCTGGTTAATACATTTTAAAGCAATTTAGATACAATTCTTTTCTATGAATATTTCCTTGCATGTATTCTTCATAATATATAGAGAGAGGTGAGAAAGAAAGAAAGGTAGTTAATTATCCTGCTCTTTGTAATGTACTTTATATGCTGGGGAGCTTGTGGAAATAAATCCTTTCTTTCTAAGTTAAACGAGAGAAGTTGCTCTCTCATCTGATCCACTTCCCAATAATTGAACGTGCTTATCATTTTCCTTTGGGATTGCTTCCAAATCTCCTTCTTTGAATGTGAGGCTCTAGGCTCTTTCTACTCTTCAAATGAGACATTTGCTCAATTCCAAATATGGGGCTTAGAGGGACAGTCTGATTTTATTCCTGCATATATTTCATTACAATATGAGCAGTATATTTGGCTTGTGACTTCTTCAGAAAATTTTACTGATCATCTGTGGGTAAAATATTATCCATACTCAGATGATATATAACAAATAATGGATAAAAGGCCTCACTTCTAAGAAGCAAAAATAAATCAGATGGTATGATTTAAAAGATCATGTAAATGAGAAATTTTATATGGTTATGAAATTGGCTATATACAGAATAGCAAACTCCTAATCAAGAAATGATTGATATTAAGTATAATATATAACTACATTTTTCTCTTTTACCTGTAACAGATGACTTTTGCTCTGATATAAGAACGGCTTATATTAAGAAGAATTAATAGATTTGGATTATTGTTTTAGGTGATTGGTAAATAAGAAAATTTAGAGCAATATTCATGAAATTGGCTTATCATCTTTTCTGTTTTCTCATTTGTTCCATGAAAAAAACTCCATTTCATCAGTGTAGAAAAAGGATTTAAGCTTAAATAATTATAATTATAAATTATAACAATTTCCTAAGTGGTAAAAATACCAACGTGTTTTGGGTTAGAATTTCTCTCTTTTGGGGTTATTTACAGTTTAGGAAAGGAAGCAAAAGTGTTTTATCTATTGTTTAAAATGTATTTTATTTATGTTGTTAGAAAAGAGAAAAAACTTTAATCTGGGGTCACCCAACATATGGATGGATCTCATTCAAATGAGACTTAAAATCCAAGAAGTGGCGCTGCATTGTTTCAAATGGTGGCTCTGTGGGGATGATCTCATTCTAGTTTTTGAGATAAACCATGCCTGAGCCCTTTGCTAAATTTAAGCCTATCGTAGAGCTCCTAGATGGTTAATTTTGGATTAATGAACCTATTTGTGGAAATAATGAGCAATATAATGATCATAACAAGAACTGAGAAAATAAGAGAATACCCCCCACCTTTTCTTTTTCTTCTGGGAAGTGGCAGAGGTGACCTGTGGGCCTCCCCTACAGGGGGAGGCATATTTAATTTTGATGCTCAGTTGTAAAACATTTAGCTTGAAAGGGAAGGAAAAATTATTCGTGGATAATTATTTCTGCAAGCAGATGAGAGCCAGACAGACAGATAGACAGACAGACAGTTGTTGTTCTAGGCACACGGAGACAGACTGTTGACAGCAAATGTTTAGCCACAGATGATAATGCTTTTGTTTTAGTTACAGATCTTTTCTACTAGACAGATGATATTTTCCCCTTTTAATCAGTGCCACAGAAGCTTTTGTGCATTAGGAGGGTGCCGCTAAATATGATAGATCAGCTGCATCTTTTAATTTAGCCCCAGTAGGAGACCAAGCCATTCTTCTTTTACTAAGTGACAGAAGGGGACTTTTTTATGTTACGGAAAGCTCAGCTGTCTGAAGCCTTTGAGAGATGGTGCTATTGCATTGAACTTTCTTGAATCATTTACCAGAAATAAGCGTCTGTCTCCATTTTCCACAAAGCTTGTACAGGTAACATTGTAAGGCATTATTTGATCGGCATTATACTTAATAGGGGTGATGGGACAAATAATTAACAGATGAGGAAGGTTCTGCCTGACTGGCTCAGTCCCCGCCCTCCCCTGCACACAGAAGGAGGCTCCACCATTTCCAGGCATCTCTTTGTCCTCTTATGATGCAAAACTGGTGAAATGAGGACAAGACAAAAACATTAAAAGCAAAGCAGATGGATTTTTGACAGAAAAACAAAGAACACTGAAGAGAATGATGTGTCAAGGTTTCTGTAGGCAAGACATCTCTTTTACTGGGCTGCTTTAGGAATAAATGATGAATTTTATGAAGAGAGACATCTGGACAGTGAAATGATAGAAAAGCGTAAGCAATTCTCCTGTGGGTGAGAAAGTGAGGAGCTTCTAGGAGTGTGGGCCATTGTTAAACAAGGAAAGAGAACAGATTTTAATGTTCTGTTGTTTATCATAAACGTACCTCCTCTTTAGGGATGTAGAGTTATGTATGTAAACACTGGACATCCTGTCTGGATTGTGCTCCTCTGGATGTTCACAGTCCTCTGGGACTAGCCGCATGACCTGGCTTCCTTGGCATTGTATCTACATGATACCTCTGGCCTTTTAAAGTTGGCATCTTCTGCTGGTGCCTCCTACCTTGGATACATTTTGGTATGCTGGAAAATTTCCTATGACAAGAGCTTTCTGTGAGTACATGAATATCTTTGAACTGATAGACTCATTTATCTACAAGGCCTTTTTAGATACCTATGAAGTATTCCTTATGTCACCCAAGCAGTATATCTATGACATTGCTATATCATAAAATAAGATTTGTGATATTGTTGAGCGATACAAGATGGTGAGTGATGATGACAGAGTACAACACCTTAAAAGCCTGAAGGTAAACTGGAAAAAAATTAAAATCAAGTGTCAGGAGATTTATTTGTCAAAAGAAATCCAGAGAAAACTTGTAGTGTGGGTAGAAATAAGTAAATATACAAGTGAGTTATCCTTCAGCTTAGCATTTCTTTTTGTTCAAAACATTCTTTTTAGATAGAACTTTGATTATTTGCAAAATGTTCTTTTGAATCTCTGAAGTTTCTCCAGGACTTTGACTTTATAGCAATCATAAAAGATATTCAAAGAGAAATCTAAGCATCCCTCTAGAATCATTTCAATTTCTAAACATACGTCTTTGATTTTGTAAGATGTAATCAATTTTCCAACTTTTAAGGTTTTCTCCTGGCCCCTTGGTGTAGGAGGCATAGTATTCCCGTGATGAACCTGCATCTACCTGAAAGAAAAATACTGGATTGTAATAAACCCACTGACTCAAATGCTCAGCAAAGTTGTACAATCTTAATCTTGTTGGGAAGATTCAGTCACACAAATCATGTAGCTGTGGCTGCAATTCTGACTAGAGACTCTGGGAGAGATGAGAGAGAGGCCTTTGGATCACTGATGAATGTGTCCCCCTCATATTTTTACGTTGACACTTAATCACTGAGGTAGCTCTGAGGTAGGTTCTTTAGGAAGTGATTACCCATGGGAGTGGGGCCCGGATGAATGGAATTAGCAATTTGTAAGTGGGTTTAGGGGAATTAGCGTGGCTCTTTTACCTCCCCGTCCCTTTCCTATGTGAAGACGGGGCACTGCCTTTCCTATGTGAAGACGGGGCACTGGCTCCCTGGAAAGGATACAACAAATTGTCATTGCAGGAGTAGAGAGAGAGCAGGCCCTTACCAGACACTGAACCAGCACTCACCTTGATCTCCAACTTCTACTCTCTAGAGCTGTGAGGAATAAATTTCTGTTGTTTATGAACTCTCCAGTCTCAGGAATTATCAGCACAAATGGACTAAAGCAACAGCCTTTAAAGCCCTCTTAAGTCTTGTTTGTTCATCTCTCTCTGTTCTGCTTATTTTATAGAATCTGTTCATACCCATTTTTGTATACAACTAGGTTATGTTGTCAGTCACAAGAAGATGCCTTACATGGAGAATTGTGATTTCTGATGAGGTCTACTTTATTCTCTAGTTGTAACAGAGGACTTGGAAAAGGAGAAGCAGGGAGATACTTTTTCTCTGTCTTCTGAGAGTGTACTTACCCAGATACTTTACGGAAAATTTAATTTACTTTAGTAACCTAATGAGGTAGTTGAGATACTACTTGGGGTAAGTAATTAAAGCTGCTCTAATAAACAGATACCCAACTTGCTCTGATCCAGCACAGTGAGCATTTACTTCTGCAGTTCAAAGTGAATGATCTTATTCGACAACAAGGCTTCTCTAGGATCATACAGAGATTCAGACTCCTGCAAGTCTGTGGCTCCATTGTGCCTGGGGCCTTGGATGCCTCTGCTAGATCCTCATATGGATCCAGCAGACAAGGAAGAAAGAGTGTGGAGTGTCACTTGGAAGATTTGTATGGACCAGATCTGAAGGCAGCATCCATCACTTCTGCCTTTTTCCTAATGGTCTCATTAAACTACAAGAAAAGTTGGGAAATACAGTTGAGCTTTGTGGACAGAAGGAAAATGAGTTGGGCTTGGTGTAAAACCTGTAAGACTCTGGCATACCATCAATAACTCCATTTTACTGAGAGGTGAAACAGATATAAAGAGGTTAAGTAATACTCTGAAGTCACCCAGCTAATAGATGGTAAATGTGAATCTGAATTTGGGAATCTGACTGCAGATCTGGGAATGGAGGAAGACAGAATGGAGAGGAGGAGAAGGGGAAGTAAAAAGGATCAAGATGCAATGGTACCAGTTCCCCGTGATCAGTGTATTTATTGTGTAACACAAACACACACTAATAAAAATAACAGTTTTAACTGTGATACAAGGCGAATTCCTCTCCAGTAAATAATTTATGATACTTTACATTTCTTCAAACAAATAAAACAAGGTAGAGGAAGATTCTGTGTGGACACAGGATTAGTATTTGCTTACTTTGTAGAATTGCAACCTCATTTGAGACGTACACGTGACACTCTGATTTCAGCGGCTCTTTCTGAACTTGTCTGAGATGAGAGCAGGGGCTGCAGCCTGGAGAGTATTTGAGGTTTCTTGAACACTTTGGAGATCCCTGTTTCCAATGTCATGTGCCCACAGAGGCAAATGATTACAATAGGGGCTGCAGACTGACTAGTTGATTATGGGTTGATAGTAAGAGGCAGGAAGTGTGGCATGCATGTGTGGCAGGAGAAGACTCCACGATCAGAACTTCGAGTTGAAAAAACCCAACCCCAGTCTGCTGTTCACTGGCTGTGTAACTTTGGTAACTTGAGTTTTGGTCCACACTCTAGCCTAATAATGATAATCCCTATCTCAGAGAGCTGTTATGAGCATTCAGTTAATAAGGTACTTAGAATAATATGTGACAGGTCAGAAGCAATCAAAAGTGATTAGTGTTTACTGTTGGTATTATTTACTTTCACCTTATCAAGCTGAAGATATGGCACACCTATTTCCTGGCACATAAAGAAAATTTTCATCTCACAAACAGCCACTTGGTCTGCTCAATGGCTCATGCTGCTGGATGCTGGCTTTCCTCTTCCCCAAACTCTAGCCCATCAGTAAATCCAGCTAGCTCCACTCCAATATATTTATTACATTTATTCCTCTCCATTTTCCTTGTTCCTCCCTAGTTGAAGCCTCTTTCATATCTCACTTAGAGCTCTGCAGAGACCTTTGAAAACCTTCCTTCCTTCTCCTTGTGTCCCCTACAATCCAGTCTCCACACAGAAGCCACAGTGATCTTTTCTTTTTCTAGCTTTATGAAGCAAAATTTTAAAAATTGTGTTTATTTAAGGCATACAGTCAGATGATCTGATATACAAGGGGTGATCAAAATATACTGTGAATGCTTAAATTTAAAAATATTACAGTAAAAGACATTGAGTTTCTTATGTAAGAGAAATCATAAAATATTTAAGCTTGTGTGTCTGACCTGTTCCATTTAATTTTATGGTCTCAAGTTGCAGCCATTTATCTATGAGTAACTCAGGTTTACCTTTCTTTGTAGCAGAAAAGCCTAACTATTGCATGGTTTCTCTTAGGTATATGTCTTAGTTACTTTTCACTCACTGCTGAGACAAAATACCTGACACCCCAAATTAGGGAAGGAAAGGTTTATTTCTTACAGTTCTCGGGAGTTTCAGTCCATACTTAGTTGGCTCCAAGGCAGCATTCCATGGCAGGACAGCCATTCATGGTCGCCACCAAACAGCAAGGTGCGTGAACCTGGCAAGAGAGAGGGCAGGAGAGAGAGAGCCTTCCTGTTGCCCTTACACAGTATATCCGCTCCACCCCTGGGCGGGTGCAGTACTCACATTGCCAATCACTGTACCAGATGATAAACCAATCACAAACGCCAGACTCAGCCCTGTCCATGCCACAATTTTACATGAGGTTTTGAGGGGACACAGGACTGACCACAGTATAACAGTATATTATACATATATGCATATTTCTATATATATAAATAGAGAGACTGAGAGAACAAAATAAAAGATAGGTAAGTAGGAAGTAGGGAGATCTTTTTCAAACAATATCAGTATATGGAGGGAGGGGGGAGGAAGGGAGGTAAAGGGGATGAGAAAAGAGAATTGAGGGGGGTAAATGATGAGATTACAGCAAATTTTTGTGAATTGGTGGAGAATCACAAGTTGGAGGGAGCAGGGAAAGAGGGGAGGGGTAGGAAATGAAAAATGAAAAAGCTAAGATGTGTTATGTACATGTACCAACTTCCCAGGATAAATGTAATAATTATGTGCTGTAAACATATACTAACAAAAATAAATTTGAAAGATACCTGGACATCAGTCTCCTCAAACACTTCCCATCACTTCAAACACATTTTTCCTGCCACTTTCAGAAGCAGTTCTGAAAGTCCTCTTTGGTTTTTATGAGTTGTGATAAAAAATACTGTGAATGCTACAGCTGAATGTCGCCTATCAGAAAGGCAGGCTTGCAAAAACACTTCATCCACTGGCACTAGCCTTATGTGACTTCTGATGCTTAAGTGGAAATGACTATGAAAGGTAAATATTTTGAAAAGATTCAGGATACTGAGGCAGCCACAACAGCACAACAAAAGAAACTCACATAAGAGGACTTCCAAAAGGACTTTAGATAGTGGCAAGAATGATAAGTGTGTTTGAAGCAAGAGGGGAATTAATGGCAATATGTCTTTTGCTGTAATAAATTTTTAAAAAATTTAAACATTCACTGTATTTTTCAATCATAGTGCATACATATATACATTGTGAAATGATTACCATTATCAAATTAACACATTCATTAACACATGGTTGTGTGTTCGTGTGTGTTAAAGACACTTAAATTCTACTGCCTTAGTGAATTTTAAGTAAACAGTACGGTATCATTAACTATAGTCATGATGTTGTACCTCAGATTCTGGAAACTTATTCATGTTACCAACTGAAACTTAGAACCACCACTGTTTTCTCTGCTTCTGCAAGTTTGGCTTTTTAAAGATTCTACATATAACTGAGATCATATGGTATTTCTCTTCTTGTGTCTCGCTTATTTCAGTTAATGAAATAATGTCCTCCCAGTTCATCCATGTTGTTACAAATGGCAGCACTTCCTTCTTTGTTACGGACAAGTTGTATCGTTTCCTTTAACCATCCACCCGTGGAAGGACATGCAGGTTGTTTTGCTATCTAGTCCATTGTGAATGACGCTGCAGTGAATGCGTGGGTGCACATATCTCTTTGACACCCTGATTTCATGGCTTTTGAATGTATTCCTAGAAGTGAGACTGCTGGGTTACATGGTAGTTTGATATTTTGTTTTTTGAAAAATTTCCACATCGGTTTCCATAATGACTGTACCAATTTATATCATTTTGAAAATATAAATCAGATCCTGAATTTCCTTGATTAAACTTGCTAATAGCTTTCAACCATATTTAACTAAAATGTCAAGTCCTTCTCTTCATTAGATGTGGTTAATTCCTTAATAAGTCCTTATTTGTCCATGACAAATTTGGCCCATATTGTTGATCTAGGATTATTAATTGCATCCCTTTCATTTTCAAGTGTGCTGACAGACAATAAACTATATGTTTACTCTATCTTAGCAAGTTGAAGCATCTCTATTCTACATAAATATCATGCATATTTGGTAATAAAAAGTTAAAAATATTTATGAGACAAGTGTTACCTCCTGAGTTCTTTGAGGTCCATACATGTAAATAAAAACTTGAAGTAATTTGATTACATCATTGAAGTTTGGATTTGGTTTTTCAAATAGACTGTGATTACTTGTGTAGGGGCAGCCCTATCCCTGGGTCTGGCCTTCCACTCCTCCTATCCAGAACCAACAGGCTACTTGCAGGGTCACTTTTATGTGCAGCCCCTCTAGTGGACCCTGGACCCTCTTTCCATCAGACAGAGAAGATCCAGGCTCCTGGAGAACCTCCTGTCACCCCACCACCTCCCGCTCCTTCTCTACCCATATTCCACGTGGACTCACGAGATGTTTTTCCCCTTGAGTCCCCTTTCTAGATAGAGAATAACCTCCCTCCCTGGAGGATGAAAACAGGAGAAGCTGTAAAGAGCCCGAATTATGATGATTTGACTTGTGATTTTTTTTATTTTTAAATGAAAAAATATAACAATAAAACAAAGTTTCAAAACAGCTTAGTAGGAGAGTTACAATATTAAAACATTACATATTGTTATCTTCATCGTAGTTATTCAGAGTACAAGATACAGGCACGGTATCTTCTTTTGACTTTAAGGTGGTGAAAAAGCATACAATCAGAGTACTTTTCACTTCAGTACTCAAGGCAATTAATTACATGAGATATTCAGTACTTTGTTACAAGATAGCTTCATGTTAAGTGGTTTTATTCTGCCATAGACTAATGTAAATGTCCTGAGCATATTTAAGGTAGACTGGCCTTAGCAGTGACCTTCAGCAAGTTAGGTGTATTAAATGTGGTTTTGTCTTATATTCAATTTGCTGTAGATTTATGAACATGTAACCCCGTAATTATTCAAGGAGTATATATACTTGACCTCACTTGTGTAGTATCCCCCCGTGCCTTCTAAGACCTTGTTCTTTGTGTCAGGCCCACTCACTGACAGAAGCAGGAATCTACTTCTCATCCTCAATTAGACTTACATGACCTGGCCTCTCCCTACTTCTTTGATTTCATTACCTTTTACTCTCTGCCTTGACTAGCTACACTGCCTGCCTTTTCTGCCTATAATACTCAAGCATGATTCTGCTTCAGGGCCTTTGCAGTTGCTGTTCCTTTTGCCTGGCTGCTATTTCCTTATTCTGCTTGACTCAGTTTAAATGTACTTCTTTGGGAGGTCTTGCCCTGATGACCCTAATGAATGACTTTTCGCATAATCCTCTTTTATTTTTGTGACAGTACTTTATAAAATTATCTTGCTGATCTAATTGAATGCCCAAATAATATTAGCTGCTGGATTTACTATAAGTCCACCATTCTTCTACATGCTTTTTGTAGATTCATTTGTTTAATCTCTATAGCTGTCATATCATGTAAGAACTATTAATTATTTCTACTTAATAGAAAAAGAAAGTGAGGTTGCAAGAAATGAAGTAACCCTAGAGAGTTTGAAGACAATTCCAGGGTGTAGGCTGAGGCAGTGTGGCCCCAGCATCTACCCACCATGCAAGGCCACCTCCTGTCAAAGTCCTTCTGAGAGGAAGCAGCTCGCCTGTCCTGGATGTCACTGTGTCTTCCTGAGCACCTTACACAGGACTTGGCTCGATTAATACTTGTTAAAATTTATGTGACAAAATGTTATTATATGACTACGACACTGTTTTATTTTCTATACCTAGAGAAGAAAGCCTGTCACATACCCACTTAAAGGAACTGACAAAGCTCAGTGTCTTCTTTCCAGAGTATCTGGAGGCAGAGCCCAGTCAGGGATTCCCCAGAAATCTGAGGGCTGAGGAAAGTGCCATTTGGCCCCATGGTAGATCCCGCAGGAAGTCTTGGGTTGTTTTCTTGGGGTGAGTTTTTATGGGGCTTTTGAGTTAGTCATAAAATAGGCAGTTCAGTGCCAGTTCACCAACCTTAGAGGGAATAAAATGCAGATGTAGAACGAAAACAAAGAATGAACTAACAAATCCACTCATACCTTCCCCCTTATCAGGGATGGGCATAGAGAATTAAGCTGTCTTAGACTGTGTTTCTATTACTTGCAGCTGAGTACTAGAGAATCTTTTTTTTCCCCCATAGTCTTTGTCTGTTACATCTCTGGGTTCCCACAGTCTTCTGTACCAATACAATTTTTTTTTTCATTTATCATAGTATGGAGCTAGTTACTCTCTCCTTTCTATTGTATGTGGTGAAGCCTTTTAAAAAACCATGTCTCTTTCACTTCACCCCCTGCAAACCACAGCACAGTTTACATGTGCTTGATATATGTGAGCTGAGTCAGTCTGATCTACCTCAGTTATTTCTCAGAGCATAAAAGACAGAGTTACATGGATGACTTGCAAGTTGTCTTCCAGCTGCATGGGCCGTATCAGTTAGGCAAGGGCTGTGCACTGATCTTGCTTTGGAATTGCTTCTTTCTCTAAACACACTAAAACTTGGTTGTGTTCCAGCTAGTTTTTCTCTGGATGAAAATGCTCTTTCAGTGTTGTGCTCCGATGCCTTCTCTATCTCTCTCTGCACTGCTCATTATTTATATATTTAATATGTAAATATGGATGTTCCAACTCATATATCAGAGCCTTGACCTGGCAACGCACTGAGACTGTTAGAAGCAGATCTGCACATCCTGATTAGAATGAATCCTTTTGTGGGCGTCCATTCATCTGGGCTGACTGCATTTATAATCTGGGGTTTCTCTTTCTCTTTGTATCCCTGATGTTTGTATAACCATTGTTCAATTCTAGGCATCTGTTATGTAGCTAATCCTAAAAAACAAAACTAAATGAATTGACAACATTCCCCCACCCTGGGAATGCAGGCCTATTTATACAGAAGACAGTGATTTGTATCATTCTTCTTATTTAAAAAAATCAACTGTTAATGTTCTAGAATCCCTAAATAAATTATGACTTTGTTAATTGTCAGTAATGATCAATAATCAAAAGATTAACAACAAACAAGAGAAACTGAGCTACCGAGTCCTTTGCAACATTCATCCTAATTTTCACTAATTAAGTAAAGGACATTTAGTTCCATGAGTCTTTGAGCCATAAAGTCTTTGTTCCTCCTCTTTTCAAATTAATGAAACAGATAAATCCATATATATATATATATATATATATATATGCATATATATATATGATCAGGGTTCTGATGAATGATATCTATCTATCTAGCTGGCTAGCTATATCTCAAGTGCCCTATATGTCAGAGAGTAAAACAACAAAAACTTCATTTTGAATATTAAGTCCTTTTGTTCAAAATGCCTTTTAACATATATCTATTTATCTGTCTTTGAACA